>QKQZ01004043.1:0-99189 GCA_003595255.1 Solenopsis fugax | reverse complement strand
ATATATATAAAAGAGGCGGCAGCTGTATGAATAAAATCGCATATTGGGGTGCATGACCCTTATTGCGGCTACGTACATAAAGAAGAAGAAAAGTCAAGAGGGTGCCATGAATTTTCCATTTCTTGGAACCTCAATCCGATTACTGCCCTTCTCATTTGAACGTTTTCGAGTCCTGCAATTTAAGTAGTGTAGATTGCAGCAAGCGTAATTGAAGAGTTTGTCCCAAAAGTAGGCTCGATTTTTCCATCTCTCAAACGATGAATATACTTTTGTACATTTAATGTCAAAAGAGAAATGATCATTGAAAAAATTTAATTCGAGATGCATTGGTAACAAGCTCTTCGATCGCAATCTGTCATGTGTGTAATCTACAATAATTGATACGTGTATCATACGCGAGCATTTGTGAGAGCATATAAAATTTTATATAAAATTATATATAAAATTTGATGAATTTAGATTTCAAAAAGCTCAAAGATTGGAGCCGTTGACGGCTGATTTTTTTGTTAAATATTAATCGATATATGATCATTGAAGCAATAAAAAATTCTAAATGTGTGCGTATGGTACAAAAGAACATATAATCTGACGAATTTTTTTATCCCACTCAGCCGAGAACTTGAAGTTGTTTTGTTGCAAGTCGCTCGCCGAAGTGGGGTGCCAAAAATGAATTACGGGCGTGCGCCGCCAATTTCGATAAGGCAGAGATATGTGAAAATTCCAAGTGCTCTTACATAAAATTTTTACGTCGTACTGTAACTGAAATTTATTAATCACACAATTGGTTAACGTGTATTACGTGATGTATTTTTGCAAGAAATATAAGTCTATTTACTATGCCTGCGTGTTTACTTTGAATAATTACTCCTGCAGTTTGGTATAAAAATAAATATACATGCAAAAATGCATTCTTCGGACATGTAACAATATTATGTAAGTAAACAGTTACAGTATATGGATCATTTGCTATTTTGTATCATGTATAATAATAAATTGTAACGCTGCAACCAATCTTTAAAAGACACGCCGTCTACGGTCGTTTCGTCAAGCACCATCACTTCTTGTACGTCTTGATTCGTCCTGAAACATGATTAAAATTGAAGTAACTCTGCAACATTAGATTATTTCGACAGATTAACTCACCAAGTATTCAAGACCGCATTGAAGCGCTTGATCTCTTCGCGCGCCTGATCGCAAACAACTTTAGCAAGATTCAACAGCTCCAGGCTATTGTAATTACACTTTTCTCGTGGCGGCATTAACTTATCTACGTACTCACTGTCCTCCGTTGAAGCGGAACAGTGCAGCTTCGTATAAACTAAATTCGTAATCGCGTTCTTGTAACATTCTATGAGAGAGTAAATTGGTATCTGTATTATCGGAAAGTAAGGCTTGAGCTTCAAATATTGTGGATCGACCGTGGTGATGGAGACTTTGTCAAGACCACAGACTGCGTGTCTACGAGAGAAAATTCGTGCGTCATACAATAGTCCTAAAATATTAATGTAAAATTTAACAAGCTTTGAGGAGCTTCTACCAACCTGTACAGTCCCACATCTCCTTTCAACATTACTTTTCTTAAAGCGTTGAGATCCAAGGTATTGTAAAACATATCCAATTCGATATCCAACGCATTATTCACACATGTCGCGTCATAATTACTGTCGGCCTGTAACGCTATTATCCTTTGCAATTCGTAATGCAGCTTTTCTTTCTCTTTAAATATGAGCGTCGGTGTAGAGTTCAAAACTGCTATAGATTGTTGAATGTCCTTTATATATTTGTCCTGTAAATATACTTGATATCAGTATTAAGAGTATGTGAGTGTATGAGGAGTATGAAATATGCCAATATACCATTTGTACATCAACCGCCTCTATGTCAGCAGTTAGTTGAGCTATATCGAGATTGAGCAAGGAGTTCTCTTGGATAATATTTTTCAATTTCTGAACTTCATTCTGCAGATACGCCTGTTCAGCTTCTAATTTTTTCACCTCCAGCTTTAAAACTAACCACATGCTTACATCTTCATGAGATGACGATTGCTATATGAGATGTGTATTAATTTTAATCATATATCTTGTGTTTCTTGTTAATTATATCTTTTCTTACTTTATATTTCATATTTTCAAGAGACTTTATGCTACCTCTATTAATTCTATGAATTCCATTAAACGTTGTTGATATATGTTAACTTTAGCATTAGACAATATGCGTTTCGAAATCATGCATATGTATTGGCCACACGCCCTCGCGATACCAATATCTATATTTTCACCCACTGTACTCGAACTACCGATATCGTTCTCTGTCTCCAATTTCATTAATATGCCCAAATCTTGCGAAAGCGCTTGATACAAGTATGTCCACAGTGTGTGTACGTTGATATCACCAAGAGAGTTCGATACCTTTGTCCATACCTGTGATTAGAAACATTATTTTTATCAGAACCATTTTACACGTATTATTTTATAAATATTGTGCAAAAAAAATTGACTTGTTTCTTATCTGTGGCTGAATGACGCAAGTTTACTATTATATTCAGATTCTCTTTCAGTTTCAATGGATTTATGTCTTTAGAAGTGTTTGGCATTAAATGCTGGCACACTTTTCTCATGTCACCACAATCTTCCAGTTGCTTGCTGGTTTCACTATGTTTTAATTTGAGAAAATCTTTTCTTGTACTGGTCATCAAACACTTGTTCTTTGTATCCTTCAATTGTTGCACTAATAATCATGAAATTTATTAAAATAGCATTAAAACATCTTCAAGATCAACTTGCGCTCTTTATCTTACTTTTTTGTCTGACATTGTAATCCTGTTCTTCATATTCCCTTTCCAGCATGAATATCTGCTGCTTCATTGCATTGCTCTTTGCCTTCAATTGATTAAAATCCCTCACAGACGAAATTGCAGAATCGTTCAATCCATGCTTCAATTTGTACAGTAAAATATTCTTTCTTATCTTACATACTTCGGCCGCAGGAAACACAGAGTTAGAAATATCTTCCCACAGGAGTTCCAGCACTCCTTTGCACAATCTGATGGAAAGGAAAAGTTAGATGATACAATAAACAGCAAGAATTCCTAGTAGATAAATAATGAAAAATAATAGACAAACATTTTCTTCACTAAGTCATTGTATACTGTTGGCGGACACTCGAGCTGTCGGGTCCAGGCAAAGTTGTCCGCAATCTCGTTCATGATTCCACTCCTGGGTGAAAAAAAAATATAATAAATTTACAAATGTTACAATAATGTAAATGGTTTGACATGTATTTACCTAACAGAATGAAGGATACTGTGAAGAAAAAAACGAATGAGCAGAACTAGAAGGGAACGTTAGACTATAAAATCGTGAATTTTTTATTTACAAAAAATTATGATCCTGTAAATATTCTGGTCTCACGCAGGTATACACGTTGCTTTAAAACAAATGAGCATGTGAATGTTCCCCGTTCACGCGACATTTCACGAAAATCAAATTCATTTTGTCGGCATCACATGTAGGATTAATCTCCGTGCAATCAACGCGAAAGGAGAGAGGCTATATTAATTATACTGATCAGCTTTTCTGTCATTTAATCCCAGTTGACAGCGCTCGTAGACAGCTGTCGTTGTCTTCCCTTGTACGATCGTAACGTATTTGAACTCTTCATTCTTGAACCCGTTTGTTTCTCTTGCACTTCCTAGCCCTTTTCGTCCGAGATGAGACGAACGTACGCATTGAGTGTTGAAGAGAAAGGGAGAACGAGGAGATTCGAGTGCAGTGCAGTAAGTGACGAGAATTAACGCACGCGCGCGAAAAAAGCTAGGTTAGTAAACTCATCGTTGTCGATCGAGCCGCACGCTTTGAGTAGTTTCACGCTCGCGATGTTAGATGGCGCCGCATACACGATTTTCGCGGCTTCTGCTCTTACGGCCAACTTCAAAACGGTTCCCGCGTAGTCGTTCTTTTTGCTCCGGATTCCGGGCTGGACGCTGGACGCTCTCGTACGTCCACGAATTTTTGTAATGCGCGTGTGTTTACATGGAAAAATACTGCATCGCCTTCTGCTCACGAACGAATCTTGTCTTAGGCTTGCCAGAGATTCGTAAGTTTCTCGAAGATTATCGTATAGATTTAGTATCGTACTAAATTTTGAGCGATATGTTGCTCGACTACCTGGCGACATTTACTTACCTACATTTATGACGGTTAAAACGTATTAAATAGTAATGATTATGTTTGGTAATTGCGCTGCGCACAGCATCTGTGCGGAATTGAGTTGTGCAAACGTAAATGTGAATCGTATTATATTGCTTAAAGTATTTCAGAGTGCAAGCAGAGAATTGATATTTCCGATCTTCAATATGGCAGCGCCGCGGTGATGGACAGCTTGGAATTTCAAGCGGACGCGTCATTTACTACAAACATCCATGGAGGTTGAAAAGCACCAGTGCAATCATTACCAAATTGCTGGTAATGATTAATTATGTTTGGTAATTGCGCTGCGCACAGCATCATCTGTGCATAGAATTAAACTATGTAAACGCAGATATGAACTATATCCCATGAAGCATATACATGTTTTGAAAACATTTTATAATCTTTTGTCCGGAACGTTTTATAACCATTTTAGAAACAATTCTCATACATTTTTTAAAACTTTATAAATTTATTTTTATGAGGTTATTCTTTTTGAAAATTGTATAATTATGATATTTTAATTTAAAAGCAATTAGAAAATTCTATTCGTGTAAAAAAATTATTTTTTAAATCGTTGATTATTTTGAGAGCTACTTTAATAGGGATCTTATATGTTACAGATTCATCGTAGCGACGAGCCTGATAATTCCACTGTTGCGCATCGATCGGTGAGTGGTAAAAAATATTTTATAAATGAGTAACGAAATTAAGAAATATAGCAAGCTATTTTACTTTTTAAAAGAAATATTGTGTAACATAAATGTTTTAAAAAATAATTGTCTCAAAAGAATTAGGAGTTTAAATAAATAATTAAAATTATGTCCGGACATAATAGTAATTCGATGAATTAAAATTTTAATTCGCTTTTGAGACAATTATTTTTTAAAACATTTATATTAGAAAACATTTCTTTTATGCTATTAAAAAATAAAATGGCTTGTCATAAATTATATCCATTCAAAAGATGAAATGCTTTTTTCTGGAAAAAATACCTTGACGGAAATTTCTACGAAAAAAAAAAACAAATAATTTCTATAAATTTCTATTTTTAGTAGAACTTTGTTATATTTCACAAAAATTTTTTTCGCCTGAGTAAGCTATTTAGAAATATGTAAAATATTATAGTTTGTTACAGTTTGGTGTAGTTTTAAAATTGTGTAGAAATCACAACAAAAATAGAAAAATTTGCAAAAATTTAAAAGTGTTGCCACTCTAGCATTTTCATGTAGATTCTTGTAGCATTTCTTAAATTTGTGTAAAAATTTTGTAAGACTTTTTTCCGTCAGGATACGTTTTCGAATTCACTATAGAAACTTTTTTTAACATTATAGAAACGTAAAAATTACATTTCGTAAATTACAATACATAAGATTTAAAAAGGTTTCTGGTATGTATCTTTTTATGGTCACGAAATTATATATATGTTTATAAATCATGTATATAAAACCAACGTGTGCTAACTAGGATATTATTTAATTGTTTGATCCCGTGATCCAACTGGGGATTCGAGAACCCAGATTAATTTTCAATTTTGAATTATTCTTCCTCAAATTCAGACGTACAAAAAAAAAATGAAAAACGTTTCGGATCAAATAATTGTAAGGTTAGCAAAAATTAAAAATCATTGGACCATAGAGAGTTTTAAAGTAATTCCGAGTGCAAACAGAGAATGAATATTTTCGATCTTCAATATGGTGGCGTTAGAGATTCAAAATTAAGATAGATTTGGAAATTTTAGTAGATGCGTTATTTAGAATTTACATAAATTAAGGATATCAAAATTTTATATCTTCGCGTATAATAGATCTGCAACTTTGCTGAAGAGCAGTTGAAATTTTTAAGAATGTTAATATTAATATTTATATAATAATAATTATAACACTAGAAGAGATATACATAAATACATTTCGCATGTATCTTGAGATATTTTATATTTTACTTGCTGTGAGTTTACATTTGATTTTTTCATTGCTTAAGATCGTTCGTAGAATTCATTAACGTAAAATCGACTCCCTCTTCTATAGCTGCCTCTACGTGGAATGAGACAATTTCTTGGAATTCTCCCTCTTTTCTTTCTCTCATCCCTCTCTCTTTCTCTTTGAGTCTATTACTGATTACATTGTCACCACTAACTAAACAGAGGCCAGTGAGCAAACCTCGTGGAAGCCGCCGGCTTCTAGAATTACGGGGACGGTGTAAAAGGGCGCAATCACGTCTCGGCCACGATTGCGAATTAAATTGTACGGAATAATAAGTTCGCGTTGAGACAACGCACGCGCGAACATCCTGCACGCAGCACGTTTCTCTCTGCTAAAAATAAAATTATCATAGAATAAAGATGTAGCGAGACGAAAGGATTTTAAATCGATCCGTGAAAAGAGACTCCCATGGCGCCCCACGGCGAGAGACTCTCCTCTCGCCCTCTTGCCGTCTATCTAACGTCCCATCTAATGTGCTTTTTTTTTGCAAAATTGCGTTTCACTCGCGATGGCGAAGGGGTTCGTGGGGTTCGTGGGGTTCGTGATTATAAAGAAGCACCGCGCTGCGACAATAAGAAATGCACAGAAACATTGAGGAAGAGAGAGAAAGAGAGAGGGGAGAAAACAGAAAGAGAAAAAGAGAGAAACAGAGAGACCGTTCGTGCGAGGGTGCGAGTGTCCGGAGACCACCCGTTGCAGCAGCGGGCTGCGAGGGTGGTCTGACGTAACGCGACGTTACGTCAGACCGTGCTATAGAGCGCCAGAGGGATGGCGATGGTGCGCGTGGGGAGGTAGACGTGGGCGAGGGATTCACGGGGTTAGGTCGGAGGGGACCGGTACGTCAATAGGAGAATCCCTTGGCCGCCGGGTAGGGAAACGAACCCCCGAGTGGGGAGCAGCTCGTGAAAGCTCGCGGCCAAGGGATGCGGAAGGGGTAAGCCGCCCCACGATGCCATCCTCTCCCTTCGCGCCTCTTCTCTCGCTCCTTCTCTCTCGTTCTTGAAATATGTGACTTCCGGTAACGCACAATTTCCGCGATCGTAACGCACGACTTCGTGCGACCTGTGGGGGGTCGCTGGGAGAAGCCGCTCGCTATGTTTCGAAGTTGTTTCTCCTAGGAAATTAATCGCCCGTTTTTCCTGACTTCGGTACATTTAACTTGCGAAATCGTTGCCATAAATATTAGTTAGAGCTAAGGTATCGCAGGGACAAATCAAGAAAGGAACGTTGTCTCATGTTTACGAAGACTACGGTGGATCAGCTGCGTAGAAACGCGTTGTCGTTAATTTCGCTGTAAAATTATCCCCCTCGATCTGCAGCCTGGCGTTTGAGCCGGCACGCGACACGGTAGCGTAGAAATCGACGGCAGAGATGATACTGATGTAGGTGTACCCGGGCGATGTAAGGGGTTCGGACTACTCTAATTTCGGTAGGGAAATCGCACCCCGTGCAACCGTTCACGTGACGCGCGCGACCGCCCCCGCGATAGTTTCGATATGCACTAGATATCTAGTGGTGTGGCGCTTGCCGCGGGATAGAAACGGTTTCTGTCCATTCACCTATCGGACCGTATCAGACACGTCGCTCTAGGCTTCGGGCGTTTAGGTACCATAAGTAGTCTACCATTGAGCCCAGAGTTCGAGTGGGGGAGAAGAGGGAAACGGGGGGAAAGGGTTACGCGGGGGTGGTGGCGCGGAAGGTAGGGAAAACGGCGAGATGAGAAAGGGTATAATTTCTCGCAGGGGTGGCGGTCAGTGACGTACAACAACAACGCCGACGTTATCGTCGATCGACCGAACTGGGGTGGGGGTGGGGTCGGGGAAACGCAGCGTGACGGTGTGGTAACGGCCGCAAAAACTACCGCATGAAACACGGCACTTACAAATTTCCACAAGCCCCCGGCGCTAATAAGGGCTGTCGTAACTTTGACGGCTCACTCGACTCGGCGCCAACTGAGGCGAAATATCTCGTAGCGTAACTCTGTCCGTGCAGTAACGCGCGGAAATGTGGGCGGAAAGCTGTGTGAAATCCGTTTGTGCGTTTAGCGGTTACAGCGTTAATTTGCCACATTTCGCGCGACGTATCGGATGTCGCGAAAAGTCATAGCTATTTTTACATATAGGAATTACATATGTGTCCCGCTTGTGCAATAAATTTTACCCTAGTACATTATGCCTTGATTATGTGTACATTAACTTCACGCCCACAATTTCACGGAGACGTAAATATCACTAATTTAATTATAATTCTCTGTAAAGCGATACTCCGACTACGTTACTGTCTTCTGCCCGGCAGGGGTGGGTTGTCATAATTTCAAGGGCGTCGCAAGTAAGTGGGGTAATATCGCGTTACAATACCGAGAAACGTTCATCGAGCACAAGACTTCGAGAGGTTGTAACGTAGCATAACTTGTCCGTGCAACGTACTGTAAGTTCATTAAAAGTAAACGGTCGAGTTTCATAATAAACTTGTAATGTTTCGTGAAACACGTAAAGATCATCGGGGAAATATTTCAGCGGCACGGAACCTTGCGGCAGAATTCCGTCACTGCGATTTTCCGAGCAGGGAATAAGGGGTGGTTGTGTTAGGGGCGTCTCGATCGCGCGGAGAAACCCGGGTGATTATAACAGGGTTGGTCGAGCTTGGTAGAAAGGAACGGAAAACTTTTGGTGACAATTTTGTCTTTGCTATTATCGCGGAGTCTTAGCTCATCAAAATAAATATTTCCTGTATCATGTTAAATAAAATTAATTAAAATCACTGTAACTGTAATGATTAGAAATGTATCAAGCTTGTTCTTTTTTTCTTCTCAATTCTATTGAAAAGCGTCTTCAAAAAAAAATTCGCGATCTAAGAAGAATTTTTCGAACCATTTTAATTAACAGAGCCAAGGTTAATAATAAAAATAAGTGCGTCCGACATATTTGGATGTACGAATAAATTAAAGTAACAGTAGCTTGTAATATTTTGCTTTAACGATAGGAAATAAAAGCAGGTGACACGCACATCTCGACAAGGGGGTCAGAGTTCAACCTTCGGGAGACGTCACTGTTCGGCGGGGTGGCGCGTCAAGGGCGAGCGGCATCCCCAGGTGGGGATGCCTTCGGAGGGTGGGGGTGCGTCGCGGCCGACCGGGGCGCAAGAGGGAGGCGGCAGCGTGAGAGGCAGAGAGTGTAACCCCACGGTCGCACCGCCACCCGTGCGTCGTCGTACTTAAAATATGACTCGGGTTAGAGCGCACACGGGGTAGTCGTGCGAGTGTAGAGATATTAGCCGTGTGCACCGGGAGTATAATATCCGTATTAGTTTTAGGCAAGTAATATAATAGTGAGTAAGGGTTGTTGTCCGAGGAGGCGTGCAACGAGGTCTCCGTCGAGAGAAAGACAGAAGAGAGAAAGAAGAGACAGGAAGACACAGAGTGGCGAGAAACGGAGCGGAGCCAGCACAAGGGAGCAAAGTCAACCAACGAGACGGATGATACGGGGGTGGCTGGGTGAAATCAGACGCTCTCGATCGCCGGTCCAGTGAACGTGCGAAACGCGACAGACGTGCAATTTCGGGGACCGCCGTTGCGAACGAATACATATCATTTTATCCTAGTTGCAGAGTGAGTTAGAGAGAGAGTGAGAGGGAGTGAGAGAGAGAGAGAGAGAGAGAGAGTAAGAGTCGGTAGCGAGAGGGCGGAGGGTGGATCGCGAGAACGACGCTATCAGCGAACGCAAGTTGTCGCGAACCAGCAAGTTTAACGAGGGTACATGGAGAAAAAGAGGGAGAAAGGGAGAAGAAGAAACGTCGCGAGTTCCATTGAGATGCATACACAGAGATATATATAAATATAAATAGATAGATAGATGGATAGATAGATAGATATATGTATACACATGCGCAACGCGAAACGTGTGAGTGTACTTGGCTTGATCATCATCGTCGTCATCGTTATTGTCGTCGCCGTCGTCGTCATCGTGAACGCGTCCTCTTCCGGCCCGAAGCTTTCGGGACAGTGAGATTTCCTTAGGAGAGTTCCGGAAGTGACTCGGCAGTGCCCGAAAAAGAGAGAGAGAGAGAGAGAGAGAAAGAAAAAGAGAAATTTCCTCCCGCGGATGATCGCTCGCGAGCAGCTACGAGTCGTCGTCGCCGTCGCCGTCATCGTCCGTCGTGCATATCTTTTCTCGTGAACTGTGATTCTTTGTGCCGCTCGTCGAGGGAGGTGGGACAGTGATCTTCGTGACGAGACGGGATAAGACAGACAGGCAGGGTAAGTGGAGCTACCCTTCCCATATCAGACCCTGACTGGACTGTTTTTACTCGCGCGACACTCCGGGCGAGAGGTTAATCGGACACTTAGGCCGGTTAAATTAAAGCCTCTTGATAATTATCGGAAACCGAGCTAATGATTCGCCTGTCCCTTACATCTCGACTTACATCCCTCATGAACGTTATATCTCTCATCTGGATTGAAAACTAGTTTTTCTATGCTTTGTGCAAATTATATCTTCGTATATCTCTTCCAGTTCATTAATATTTAATCGTTATTTAATTTTATAAACTGTACGTGTCGGATAAACGTGAATTACGAAGTTCTTAATTTTCCATTATATTCGTAAAATTCATCATATTTAGCTTTTATTTCCTCGAAATTGAAATTTCTTTTTCTTTACGGGAAATTATGTTTCGTTAGACTTATGTAATTCTTGTGCAAAACTCTGACAGATTGCTTTGTTGAACCGCAAACGAATTTAAAACAGAGTTATTCCATTTAATAATGATTAATACGATCAATATATAAAATAATCGACTTTGTTAAGTTTGATCCGTTTACGAAAAGAGAATTATAAAATTCTGTTTCTGTTAAACAAAACTTTTTTTTCTGTTGTTTTTCTGTATTACTTTTTCATCGAGTCCAGTTTTACATTTACAAAAATAATTGAATATCGTTTCGCCGATGATCATGAAAAAATTATATTTCATACACAGTCCATTTGGTGCATAAAAATATAAATTTTGACCTATTAGAATTAAATGATAAAATATCAGTATGATAATATAAGTTACGCGGTAATCAGGAATTGTAACGTTTTACATTTTAAACTTTGCATCGAATAACTTGTACATTAAATATTAATGTGTAATAAAATGTAAAAATTTTTGTACAAAATTATATTAATTCTTCTGATATTTTTTGAAATATTAAAACTATGAATTTTAAAAATTTACACACAAAATATTAATTTCCAATAAAACATTAAAATTTCTGATTATTACATAAAATTACGTCAATCTGTTACGTTATCGTTTCATAATTTAAACTGTTAAATTAACATTTAGCATTTATATTTTCATTCTTTATGCTCGACATTTACTTTAAAATATGTTTTTAACAGAATCATTGAGAAATGTCCAATTACTTTTGTGAATGTAAGACTTGATTCGATAAAGAAAGCTACGTAGAAAGAGACAAAGTACAGTACTGTTTCAATCTTGAATTGACAGAACAAATTCACAACAAAGCCGAAAAAAATTGTTTTAGTGAGCATTGTTCGTGGGGATAGCTGGGCATAGTGAAAATGCCGGCAAATATGTAAAAATATATCGACGATACAAGAAACGTAGGAGGAACGATAGTTTTTTTTGCTGACAGTACAATGCACACTTAATGAAAACGAATCGACAGGTACTGATGCAGTAAATTACGTAAAAATACTGCGAATATCCGAGTTAAACCTTAACGACAGATTCCATCGGCAATTAACAGTTGAGTTTTTCTCAACTGAAACGTGTCGAGGTGCAAACGATTTTCGCGTTACGAATGATTGGGAAACGGAGGACCTTTCGCGAACTAACTTTCCATAGTGTGATTAAATAACAAAACTTTCAAAACTTTCGTTTATTTAAATTCAAGAGGACTTATCTTTCTTTTTATCAGATATTAAGTCTAAGTTTATCGAGAGATACGTCGGCATTAAATGTTAATGGCGGATTTTAATCTAGAGCACGAATAAATTTGCCTATTTGTGGAAATTTTTTAAGAAAAAACTGCTGTACATATTTTTCTACGCTTTTACACACCTGCTTATACATGTTTAGTAAATATCTATAAATTTTGGTACGTCTAAATGTTTATTAGTTTTTATGTTACGTACATGGAGAAAGAAGAACTTACAACAAAATGATTTTACTTAACACAAAAAAATTATTTACTCGGTACCCAATAGTTTATTTACTTGTTGTCAAGTTAAAAATTTCTTAATTGAATTATTTATGTAAATAAAATAAAGGATCAATTTTTATGCAAGTAATTTTTTCTTGCAGTTCTAAAAAATATTTACTGTTAGATTATTTTTATATTCAAGATAATCAGATTTTTTATCTGAGAAAACAATTTAATTAAGTTTAATAATATTAGTTTATTTGTAAAATCATTATTTAAATGTAAAAAATGTAACAAAAAAATCGTGTACTGAAGTTAATAAGTATGTCTCTTTACTTAAATGTAAATATTTTTACTTAAACAAAACAAGCAAATGCTTGCAGCAAAATATTGGTTTTAAAAAAGTGCATTTTTTCATTAAAAAAATTTTCTCTGTGTAATTTTTAAAAATAAACATATTTTTCAAGTCATGATTTTTTAGAAACCACTAAAGCTATTAACTTCAACATTTACATATATGTAAAATACATGTCACATGTTACATCAGTATCACATAAATTAGGATTATTACGATATCCATAAATTTGCTAATTTTACATATATGTTAAATTCAAGTAATTTTGTTAAAAAAAATCGGTAACTTATTTTCCAAACATGTTTTTTTTATAATTTGCCATATTTTTATTCTAGTGTTTCATGAAATAAACAGACATGTGTTTTATATATGTATACGCAAAAGTTAAAATCGATAGTTTCAACTTTGGTTTCTGAGAAATCATGTTAGCCGACATTGAAACATGTTAGTTTTTAAACTTACGTAACTTAAAGCTATAAACATTTAATCATACTCAAATATGTAGATACAGATTTACTAAATATGTACAAATAGATGTGTAAAAGTATAGTAGAATGTGTGTAGCAATTTTATTAAAAAAATTCTTAAAAATAGGCCACCCTTTCTCGCGCTCTAGACTAGAATATCCCTTTAAGAAGATGCGGTCGACTGACACTTAGATATTCATAGTCGTGAATTATTTTTAATACAATTAATTCAATCAAAGATTGAAAATTATTTACGACTATAAATACCGGTCTTAGTTAATTTTGTTTTGGTTATTAAACAAACTCATTTTAATATATACAAATTGGAACAAGAAAGCCTACTACGGTCATAACTAGATCTAAGTGCTTTATATTTACTTGTGTGATTTTATATACTTATTTCCAATTCACCCGACTGCGCGCCCAATTGTTTTTCCGGTCATAACACAGCTTTTAAACGAATAAGAATAAGTAATATCACATTAATTAAATTGAAATCAATTTAATAAATTTTTTCAGGGGAGAATGGGTATAATATGTAGATGCAAGTCAAATCGTTATTAAATTGATTTCAATTTAATTAATGTGATATTACTTATTTTTATTCGTCTTATAGCTGCGTTATGACCGGAAAAACAATTCGGCGCGCAGTCGGGTGAATTGGAAATAAGTATATAAAATCACACAAGTAAATATAAAGCACTTAGATCTAGCTATGACCGTAGTAAGCTTTCTTGTTTCAATTTGTATGTATTACATTAACGGTCGAATATTTCTTCATTTTAATATGTTATAAAAAAATATTTGTAGAAAATAAGTACATAGATACGATGCAATATGTTTCTCGTGATTAGCTTATCATCTCGAGATACGTTGGCAACAAACGTAAGGGTTTCGACGTCGCCCTCGGATTTCTATTTTCACGTCAGAGAAACTACTTCCCGAGCGAAGCACGGCTTGAACGTGCGAAGGTTCCGGGAAAGTCTGAAAATACCGGTCGCATGTGCGCGCACTCTCACCTTTATCACGGAATTCCACGCGCGTTATTCGCCGCGCAATCGTGTGTCACGTCGATGAATCATTCTTCCCCTGTCGCGGACTGACCCGAGAGTGGTCGGTATTAATAATCGCGTGATTGTGCAACGTGAAAATAACAATAACGTACGTAACGCTGGCCGGCCGATGGTATTCCACGCTTTCCACGTTTATGTATTTACTTTCGTACGGTGTTACCGTTCTCGCTCGAAATTTCGGATATCCACAGAGGGATACGCGCGCATTAAATATTCCCTTTCGCGAATACGCGAAATCCACGCGACGCACTTGCAACGGCCTCGCAATGTGCGTGCGGTGTATTGCGCAGGATTTCGGAGCACCGAAACTCCAGGGGAGTGCGGGATTAAATTATTCATCGTTCGCGCAACTGCGGCGCGATATTTGTAACGGCGCGCGTAACACGCCGAATCCAAATATGGAAATACAATGTTACTACAACGTTCCCCGTAATTTTAATAAATTTCAATATATACAATATATAGGATCGCAATCGAGTACGGTCGGACAGAATATAAATTCTTTCTCTGCGTCTGTGCGCACGATCCAACTCGGTAAAATGACTATTAAGTGCTTTGTTCTTATTTTGATTTCATCGTTATCTATTCTAATACTTATATTTTATTATTTGATAAGATATCCATGTCATGGAGAAAATATACCTGCAATCGCGTATTAATCCGAGCATTTGGAATATTATATGGATAATGATGTCCAGTTCAATATAGGACAACACAGGTTGAACGTTAATTAGGTCAGTTAACCAATTAAGATCGAAAATGCTGTTGTTTGTCATTTGAAATGCATTCGCCCAGATAAAATATAATTAATGATCATTCTAAACATATCTACATATAAAATGTAATACATGTTGGGATATCATTTCATGATTTTCGTATTAAATGTACACCGTATTTTCATACTGTTTTAATACTGTTTCAATTGTGTTGCTTTAATTATTTAATTAAAAAGATATGACAAACAATTAAGTGAAGATTCGCATTTGTTCTCAAGAAATATTAGAGGATTAATCGATAACATGTAACTTATCTGGATGAGAATATCTGAAAATTTACATCTCGGGGTCATCATGGTGAATAAAGTTCGTTCGGTTAACACTTGGAAGCACCCGTATTAAACATTCATTAAGACGTTATGAATATATAAGCCGGTTTATCGCAGCGTGAGAATTACTTCGGTTTTCGTACGTCTTTCCTCGATTTGTTGAACAATCGCCGTAAGAGGGTAAACCGTTTTTCCACTTTGTCGACGAGAAAAAGCTGCCCCCTTTACCTCGTTTACTTAATTGCACTGCCAGTGTTTCCTCCGACTTCTACCGACTTAACGGAAAAGAAATCGTGACCGCTCACATGGAGCTAAGTGACTGTGCAGTTACGATATTCTTAAGTTTTATCCAGAAAGTGCCTTACCTAAAATTAAGTAGCGAAATAAGAAAATTAAGCTGATATTACGATAATTACTAATTAATAAATAACCGCGGTTTGATATGATCAATATTATTTTTACCACCTTTTTATTTTTAAAACTATCGAAACGGTCTGATTTTTATCGATTTTTACCTTGTCACGCGGTTCCTTTGCTTAATTTTATGGACATATCCCCGGTGTTATGTATCATCTGCCAGGCGAATCGCTGACTTTTGTCACTGACAAGCTCACTGGGATCCGCGAGAACCGTGTCCTCCCCCTTTTCACTCTTCAGACGTAGGATATTGACATGTGCTAAAAGCGGATGCATTGTCCGACCCGTGTCAGGGGGTACGATGACACACGTGAGATAGATTTCACAGCGCGACTACGAATCTCACGTATAACACACGACATTTGAGACTAATAAAATAAAATATATTTATTTTAAACGTTAAAATACCACGCTACGTTTCCTTTAAAGAGCAGAGTATTCTGTATATTTCCGTTTTCAGTCCAATTGCGTACCGTTACTTGTGCCATAAACAAGCGTCGTGAAATATTTACGCTGCACCAACTGCAAACCTTTGGGCTTACCCAATATTTTACGTCATGCAAGAGGCGCTCTTCGGAAACGATGTTCTTTACGGGGATATTAACTTACTCATAATGGCTCTTCGCAAGCGCGTCTCGCGATTATTTTATAGAATGAGCGCCGTGTAACAAATGATGGTACAAACAACGGTCGCTTCCTGATGTTCAACGTGATACGCTTTACACGTTTCTGCAATTACGTTAATGTAGACGTTAGTCGTCGCCGAACGCTTTAAACAAAGTCGCCGTTAGAGTGTGCTCGTTATTATCTCAAACGAACGAATTAGATACGAGCGCAACGCTCGCTAATCTCTATCATCGATTGCGCCTGCACCGGGTCTGCGATATCAGTTGCTTATACTACTTCTTTTTCCGTTCCGCTTCTGACAATACGACAGCAGTCATGTTTTCGCTAATGATGCCGCAACGGTGACAGGATCGAACTCTCCGCGAACAATTTTCAAGCGTATAATAATAGACTTGGGTCTATATGTGTGAGGAAATTAAAAGTATTTAATATAACAACGTCAACGTCGAGATTTATGAGCAAAATCGAGATTTTATATTACACACAGAAAAATGAATTTTAAAAATGAGGTCTAAGAATAATTTTATTGGATCATCAAAATAATTATGTAGGACACTCAAGCTGGCTGTTAGAATGTTAAAATTTTTTGCAGCATTGCTTATTACATTTAAATGTCCTATTTAATTATTTTAGTCCAACAAAATTATTTTTAGATTTGTATCTATAACTAAATTTTTAGACACTTCAGCAAAATTATCCTTTCCACTTATCATAAGTTCAAATTTATTTAAAATATATTCTAAACCCTGGTAATTTAATATTTCAAGAATATTATAAGTTAAAATAAAAATTCAATTTGCTCATTATTCCGACTTTTCTTTTAATAAATTTTATAGTCTTCGAAAGAATATAAATTCTTTTTTTAAATATATGATAATGAGTTTTTCTACAATTTGTGATGAATATATTTTAAGACTATCAAGATAATATTAATTCTTTGTTAAAGATAATTGCTTCTTGAAAAAAAGAAGAAAAATAAATTGAGTAATCATTTTTCTTAGAAGTAGAATTGATATTTTTCTGTGTGTACATACGCAAAATGAGACTCGATGGCAAATTAATCTCAAGAGTAGCAATTTCTCATTGTCATTCGTGAATTTTGAATTCTTCTTTCCGACACGTTCATTTCATCTCTGTTGTATTAATCCTTTGTTGCATAAAGTTCAATATATAGGACACCCCATCTCTTCGCAATTTTTCTATTTTTACGTATTTCATAATTAGTTCGTATAACATTTTTAGTATCGCGTTATGTTTTTAAGACTTTTACGTTAGTTATATACATAAATAGCATAAATATGTAATTATTTTACGTTAACAATAAGTTACGAGCGAAAGATCAAAATTGGAGTTTTTTACAAAAGTTTATGCTGGAATGAAGATAATAATAAATATATCTTGAAAATTTCTACATTAATATTTTTGAGGTCGCTGATTTCAGATATACTTGTACTTATAATTGGAAAATTTTAATTGGTTAAAATGACAGATCGACGAGAAATGTTGAAATCTGATTTTAATGAAACTTAATAAATTTTTAAAATTTCAAATTTAGATTCGCAAGCTTTTAGCGATCCTAAACATTCCCATCATGTACTAAAATTCAGCAAAATACATTCAACGAAAAAATTTATGCAACAAAGGGTTAACATCGTTACTGCTTGGTCAAGCGCAAATTGGAATCCCACGCTGGAATGCAATCTCGCGATGCCACCAGTCTCGTTCTCTTCTCCGCATTCAAGATGTATTTTAACGGGGTATTTACGAGTTATTTGATTCCCGTGTACGTAGCGGTTGCGGTACACATCGGCTCGAACGTGACATGACGTGACGTGCTTCGTACTTGACCCAATTTCGCTCGGTTCTCGCCGTCTTTAGCGTTCGCCTGAAAATAGCGCGGCCGAGTAAAATAAGGAGAAAGATGGACGGAATAATGATAACTCGATATCGCGAGCTACTCTTAATATATTCGAAACGTATGCGAAGATACGCGATTCTACTCCGTGTCGCTCGCGCGACTTCGCGACGTACGACTTCGACGAGAACCGTGGCAAATACCTATAATCTGAAAAAACGGACATCTCCGCGAAAATAAGTGTCACGTGCAGCGTAAAATACAGCGTCGTTAATTATAACTCTGGCCAATTTCGAGCGCACGTACGTGTCTCCCGATCCTATAACGCGATATAAAGGACAGACTTATAATGTCTAATTATTCCAGTCTCAATCATTTAATTTGTCTGTTAAATTCTCGAATCGCGGTGACGGTTTCGTCTTTCATGAATTATCGATCTCGACCTTTAATCGTCACTCCGCGATCGTCATTGCTTATTTCATTCGCCGGATCTAAGCAGTAACAGTTATTCTGTCGGCACGACATTAAACATTCATGGTTCTGTGAATCCACGAACGTATGAAAAAGAGGGGCGTGAAGAAGACGTGGATGAAGACGTATTTAAGCTCTTCAGATATCTTCTTAATCTTTCGGGTTCTCGGTGATGTCCGAGTAATCATGTGTCCGCCTAACAGCTTGATTTATTGTCCGACAATTGCGATAAATCTGCGTGATTGATGCGAGTCCTCGTGCGATAGCATCCACGGCCTCTTAATAAAATTTCACGCGCTTCCATCGCGAGGGGGCCCTCTGTCTCTCTCTCTCTCTCTCTCTCTTTGGCGACTAACTCCGGATCGATCTCGTGAGTTCAGGGTTGCGTTATAAGGCCTCTCTCGACGAGGAAATCTGCAGCCGTATACACACATTAGCCGCCGCCGAGTGTCTCTCAGATTTCTCCCGAGCCCCTCGATTATTAACCACATGCAGGTAACAATAATTCTCGCGGAAATACCCGTAAACGCGCGCGCGCATTATACCGTGGCATTATTAACTGCCGTATCGAATCGATTAGCGATATTAATGCGCTAATGCATAAGCGAGGGAAACACAGGGAAAATAATGCTTATGCGCGCGCGTCTATAGAAATTTATGCAGGTTGTCGCTGAGCCCCGTACATCCTTCCTTTCATCTACGAAATTAAATGCCACACGTCTCTGTGATTAACCTATGAACTTAAAATTTCCGTTAACGCACGACCTACTTGAACTTAAGCGAAGAGCAAGATGCCGCTATCCGTTTGTGTCTTCGAACTTTAACTCGTAAGCACTCGCGTGTGAGTCAAACTTACCCAGACGCGCTTGCTTCAATTTCCCAATTAAATATATTACGTAATAAACTATTTTTGAAAGTATGGATTTCTTTTAATGTTTGAAAATTATTTCATTAGTTTATAATTATTTGTAAAGGAAAAGAAAAACTAAATCATGCGCCCTCACTTACGGATTAACTCGCTGAATGAATCTCTCTAAATTTTTCATCGTTAACAACGCGAAAAAAAGCATCTGGACTCCTCTAAGAAAAGCGCGTAATGTCCTTGAACGTGCGTAATTTTTTCATTTCGCTTCAAATGTCGCATCGTTTCGCGATATCAGGAAATTATCGCGGGGGCGGAACGCGTTCAAGGGTGAACAACCGTAGAATTTCGCCGTAGTAGAGTATTGATTAGTTGGCTGGTGTATTACAATGCCGTAACAACATCATCATTCCTCGCTACAGTCGACGCCTGTAGTTCCTCACGTCGTTAAACGCTTCGCATTTGCATACCGGTTAAACGCCACCGCCGCTGTCGCCGCCGTTGGCCGCAGAGCCGCCTCTCCTGCTGCTGAAAATCAACAAGTCTGCACCCGGACGGATATTTGACACCTGGCGCCTTTTCCACCCTTTGTCGAAAACCGCGTTAATCCGATGCCGGGCTCGCGTTTCGTCGCTGACGTTTGAAATTCGAAGTAATACACAATGCGAAACGCAAAGTGCCAATCGCGATGAAATACTCTCTGCGTCACTAGCTGACTAATTAATTATAAATTAATCGTAAGGAGAAAGCGATCTGAAAATGACACCCTACCGAAGAGTATAATGAAATCATGAACGCTCGTTAATTTCGCGAGCACTTTGAGATTCATCTTTTTATTTGTAATAATTTAGCCGTTTATTTGTAATAATTGCGTTGACTACACTAATTTAATTTAAACAGTTGATGAGGACCAAGTACTTAGGTCGAAACGTTCTGTTGTTTTGCACTAATTAAATAAAGCGGTTCATTTCAAGATCTTATATAATTTGCTCGTTTATTTGGTCGAAATATTCCGCGTTTACTTATTACTTCATCTTTTTATTGTATATTAATTATGTGCATTATATATATATATATATATATGACATATGAAATATTTTCAATTGAAATATCTTTTTCGTGTACAATGTAGAAGCAATAATAGGGTAAAAGTCCCAATTACTGTCGTTTTTGTCAATTATAGTATTAGAATAAAAAAAGTATGAGAGCGTTATGCATTAAAAATATTTTAATATTAAATTAAGACTATTATAAGAACATAAATAAATTCGTGGCAGCATCGAGTATGCAAGTAGTAAATAGGGAGGCAATATTAAATATGTGCGGCAGTAATCGGAGAGGCAGTATTCAGGACGTTGACTGGTAATAGGTTCAATACATTATATATTTTTATTTCTTTCATGAAAATGTAAAGAGCATTATGTATTAAAAATGTTTTAATATTAAACTAAGACTATTATATAAACATAAGTAAATAAGAAAACAACATTATATATGTGCAGCAGTCAATGAGGGAGGGGGGAAGGGCGGTAATAGATTCGTACTTTATATATTTTTTTTTTTTTCATTACATTTAAATAATTAATCATCAAGTTTTTGAACTCTTCTTTTCTTTATTTTGTGTATGTATTAAGCAAAAATTCTCGACCATCGCAAAAATTCGAGCATTCCAAATTTTTTAAGTATAAAGACTTGGCGTTGCTAGATGTCGAAGTACAACAAGATAAATGTAAATTTATCTTTATAATATTAAAGTTTTTACTTGAATAATGATAAGAATAAAGAATGTTTAAACAATAAAAAATAATAACAAAGGTCAATGAGAGTCAGCGCGGATAACAATGTAATAAAAGGAACCTGATACAATTAGATCAGTTTATTACCATAACAGTTCAAATTCAAACAACAAAACGAACGTTTCGACTCCCTTTCGGAGTCATCCTCAGCGTATTAATAATCGCAAATAAAAGAAAAGGAAAATCTGGCCGGCATCAGTCCATGTAGCAGAACGTAGTCGAGTCACCGTCGGTTTGCCATATCCGTAGTGGCATCATTACGCGTAACAGTGTCGCAGGAGATGACACTTCTCAATGGAAACTGATGATGACCAGTGAAGCCTTGGATGAGTATACGATTTGTCTCGAGACAATATACATGTTTTTGTGCGGAGTTTAAAACTTGTAATAACGTTTGAGCGCATATATTTTTGACAAGTAAATTTTCTATATGACAATTATTATCCAAGGATCTGGCAAACCGACGGTGACTCGACTACGTTCTGCTACATGGATGTCGGCTAGATTTTCCTTTTCTTTTATTTGCGATTATTAATACGCTGAAAATGACTCCGAAAGGGAGTCAAAACGTTCGTTTTGTTGTTTGAATTTGAACTGTTATGATAATAAATTGATCTAATTGTATCAGGTTCCTTTTATTGCTTATTGTTATCCGCGCTGACTCTTATTGGCCTTTGTTATTATTTTTTATTGTTTAAATTTTAAGAATCCTTGTGTACTCATTATATGTTTTAAAGAATGTTTATTATTTATTTAAAAACTGCAAAATAAGCACATCAACTATGCACTATGTGCTTAAAGCAGCAGTAACTGGGACAGTTACCCTAGTTCATACGACGGCAAATGATATCAACAGATGTGCACAGAAGTTCAGATACTTGGAGAAGTCCGGCGAAAATACACGCTACAGCTGTACGATGCTCCACTCGGAATCTTCGCGAATTCATACCGGATCGATTCGAGGATGGAAAGCGCGCGGGGTGTTCCTCTCAGATATCGACGTTTTCTGAAACGAACTTTTCTTCTCGCGATACACACACGACCTAGTTCGCCTAGCGACGTGTGCATGTGGAAAGGTAATGAATCCCGAGGTTAGCGCCTACCCGATAGCACTTAGCGTCACTAATTGCTAATCGTTCACGTTGCCAATCCCTCCGCGATTGTATGTACATACGCTCTACAGGATGTCATTGTTCCGTCATTGTCAATTGCTGTGTTATGATTGTCGAACTCAAGTAAGAATGCGCTAGATTTACAATATCTAATTAATCATCGATCCACGACGTCGCGACAGTCAGTGGAAAATCCTCGTTGATAAATAAGAGAAAAATACTTTTTTTATTGCATATAAAAAAAAAATGATCAGAGCGAAGTAAGAAACGAGATCGGATATTGCAAGATAATTAGGGGGAATAAAATACGAACAAAGAGAAAGTGAGGATGAACATTAACGTGAGAATACAAATGATGCTTTTTGTAATAGTGGAAGCGGGCAGCAGAGGTCCTCGAAGATTTTTGCAGAGAAACTAAAACGATTTGTAAAAAAGCCTGTTGCTTTGTATACAAATGTGTTTCTGCACAAAGAGTCTCTCGTCGACGATATCAGATATCGAAAATCGCTCAGGCAAGTGTTCGACCCAGTTACACCAACGTACGTAGGGTATATTCTTCCTTGCCTGGCGATCTTGCTTGCCTTAATAGCAGTTTGCTTGCTGTATTAACTATGCGTATCACACCGCGATAAGACACGCGTACAACCCCCCGGGTTTTATTAATCGTCATATTTTATCCTGGTTTGCGCACGAGCGCGGTTTTCTAGAAGTTTCGTTAAAGAGTTTACTTCCAGCCACACTTCAGTTTTGTGAAATATTTCTTTGATATAACAAACAAGAAAGTTTTTGACACAAAGTTTGATGAAAGTTGAACATACAAGAGATATATTCAGAATTAACAAATTGTTTTCTCCAGTAGAATCTCTTTTTGAAAGTCTCCAGCCTCTGAAAGAGATTCTTCGTATTGTGATTATGTAAGCCCTCTTATATAAAAGCGCCATTTACTGGAAGCGTTTTCTCAAAGATTTCATTGCGCACAATACCGCACTGTACATAAGTAGGCAAAAGATTGAATTTTACGTAATATTCATCGATAATAAAATTCTGCAAAAAATGTACCCTCCACCATCATCTCGACTCCTCAATAGTTGAGATGTAATTTAAAATGCTGTTTGAGTTTCACTCACCGCCGCAGTAGGCTCCGGCAAATATTTGGCTCGAGTGGATGATGGATCTCGAATTCTTGACCCTTATACGAATTGCTTGTCTGCTCCATTAATATCATTGTGCAGAGTGACTTGAATAGTCTTCCTGAATTTCTTTTCAAATAATATCTTTTCAGATGCTGAAGATTTTCAAAGAAGATTCTACTGCAAAATAATTTATTCATTTGGCTATGGATGTATTTCTTGCATCTGTTTTTTTTAAATAATATTAATTTCTTTATATTAAACATTATAATTTCAAGTGCCTTTTAAAATATTAGGGTAAGGTTTCCGAAATCGCACCACTTTTGACATAAAGGCTTATAACTAAGAAATTATGAAGAATATTTTTAATTTTCTTACGTCATAATAAAGTACAACATTTCTCCTTTCATATTTATTTTTTTCAGAATTTTATGTATTGTCATAAATTTTTAAATGACGATTTTCAAGAAGCCTTCAAATAGTGCGATTTAGGCAACCGGTCGTTTAAATCGCAGCACAGGTTAATATTATTTTTCCTGAGGTAAAGCGGTACTTTTTCTACTAGATTCTTTCTTCTTGAGCAAAAATGCGTTAGATAAGTATAATTTTATTATTATAATATTGGAGATAAATACCGTAAACTAAATATAATTTCCGTCAATGTCATTATTTCGATAACTTTTCAATAATATTGCAATAACATTGTTAAATTACGACAATATTGTTACAATGTATGCTCTGTATAATTATTATATTTGATTTTATATATATGTATAATGATCAAAGCAATAGTGCGATTTAGGAAACTAAAACATGGTGCGATTTAGGAGATTAAAACATTTTGTTAAGCTTTATTTATTTAATTTACAAATAAGAACACAAAGTTATTTGAACTTTGTTAATCTAATTTTAATAATATTGTAATCATTACAAATTATCAAAATTTAGATTGTTTATTTTATCTTCTTTGCAATCAAGCTACGAAATGTGTTGAAAAATAGCAGCAAACTTACGATTTTTCTATAAATATTAGTAACAAAATTTCTATTGTTCTTAACATGTTGAGTTCAATAAAGGATGATGATAATGTTATGTAGTTCCCAAATAATTCCACAAAGAGTGTACAAGTACTGTGGTTGAATTTATACGAGAGATGGTGCGATTTAGGAGGTGTGATTTCGGCAACCTTACCCTATAAAAAAAATTATAAATTTAAAAATTATGAAATCGTAAGATTATACGTATCACAAAATGTGCTGTAAGCTTTAACGATAATTTGTTTACTTAAAAAAATATTAGACTCTTTAGAAATTGAAAACTGCTATGTATTTGTCAGGGTAGTATTTTCAATTACATTGCAATTATGAGAGCAATGAAAAGTCAAGCCAATATAAATATGAAGTACTTGTTAATTAACTTGTCGTCGATGTTCACTTGACAAAGAAGAACATTGATTGACGATTGGACACAGTCTCGATATCGGATTAATTAAATGACGTCGACGCCCAGTGGCAATATAACCGTCACCCTGCCAGTGATACGTCTTCCGACATTAAACGCGGGAAATATCTCAGAATATAATGAAATGATTGATCATTTGTCAATAATAACTATTATTGAAGTACACGAGTGCGCTTTATCAAAGAGAATAGATGTAGATGTAGGTAAAGGAAAAAGACGCAAAAAAGCGGATTTAGCGTAGAATTGCCTCTTCCTTTTCCATTAGTTGGACTGCTCTGATGTAGCGAATCAAAATTGATTTACTTCTATCGTTCACGTTACTAAATTACATCCGTCGCGCGCGCGACACTTCAATCTCTTATGAACGTTCTCGCCGCAGGTATCCGTATTTATGATTGTAAATTATTAATTGTGTCTCTCGTCATGCGTCCCGTATTTATTGCAAAACGGATCGGCCAAATAAATCGATACGAAGGCAACTGAAGACTAGCATTAGCGTGGATAAAGCACCACCATTTCCAGCATGTTTTCGATTAATAATTGATACCAGCGGCTGCCTCGTGCGCACTTATGGCTCGAATGGGTGTCGGTTACTTATTTACCGAGCTGCCTTACGTGTAACGCAATAAAAGCGAAACGGAAAAACAAAACAAACGTGGGATATCTTTGAACGTAATGGATACGTACGTAAAACCGCGATCGAGGAGAGCCACAGAAATAAATCCGATAAATAATTGAGCGATTCTCGTATATCTCGAAATTATCTCGTACGCCCTTACATCTTCTTACGTAATATTACTTGATACACCTAGAAAGAACAATTTTGCTGAACACAGATCTAAAAATAATTATGTTAGATCATCAAAATAATTATATTGGACGCTTAAACTGGTTGCTAGAATGTCAAAACTTTTTGCAGCAATATCTTCATGCTTGACCTTTCTAGATAATTATTTTGATTGTCCAATATAAAATTATTTTCTGATTTGTATCTAACTAAATTTTTAGATTCTGCAGTAAAATTATTCTTTCCGTGTACCAGCTTCCTTTACTCGTTTCTTTATAATGCAAATTTTATTATAATGTAAATTGAATTTCTTCCTCTCTTCTTACGGTAAAGTTCCATTTGCAAATGTCGTCTCTAGCCAATGTAGACTGGCGGGTACTACTGAGACCATGTATGGCTACACTCTCTGACGGGTTAAACAAAGATACATACGCTTGTCCCGATGATGAACGTACGTAGCACAAGCTAGATACAGTTCTGGTGAAATGTCTCTAATGTATCTACAAATAATATTAGTTTGCGTGACATCAAATAACCACCGCGTGAGTGGACGGGTATACCCCGAGTTGATCGACGTTGCAAGCGTTTGTAATTAACATCGATGTTTGAAAAGTAACTCGATTCGGAAAAGCATTCATTAGAAGTAATTGCTGAACCGTTTGGTGCATCATAATTCAATTGTTATCATTTTTAAAGATAAAACATATATGTGGCCTGAGTTTAGCAATAAGAAAATTAATATCAATAATTATTTCAACATACGTATTCAATTTTGTTCATGCTTAATAAAATGAATACATTTAATTTTACTTAGAGAACTAGCGTTCTCTGCACGAGATAAAAGTTACGTAATCAAAGCGTTACTTTAAAGCGGAGGCTTAATTCTGCTTGAGAGAAAATAATTTCTTATCATGAAACAGAAATGTGATTGTTTTGAAGAATTAACATTCAGATATCGCGAGATTAAATTTATGTCTGTAGAGTTTATCTACGTGAAATCACTTAATTCGTTATTGTCGCGTCCACGTTGATAATGCCTCAAAAGTGATCTTTACACGCTTTGGTAAATTAAGGATCCTCCTTGGTACGACTAATATCCAAAGACTCTTCAGCAGATAACGAGTTTCCCCTCGTTTTGCAACCGCTGTTTTAACGGCACTTTATTCGCGAACCTGATGTGTTTTTTTTAAGCACCCTTTCTCGCGAAAAAAGGGGTCACGTAAGGGACTAAATGTTTCTTTTTCCAGAATGACCGATAATAAGTTTTGAGTGAGTTCATTTATAGAACGAAGATCTGTTTTATAAAGATATACATTATATTTATTTCTTTGCTGTTATTATTCCTATCGCGAGTAAAATTTTCTTAAAATCAAGGAATTATATGATCCTAAATCGAATCGAAATATAGGATATTTTTAACACTATCTAAAAACTTCAATTTAAAGACAGATAAATAATATGTTTCTGTTTCGAAAATATATATTTTTTATTTAAAAAATAAGATGCTAAATTAGAATAAATATATAAAAATAAATAAATAATAATAGTATTCTAAATAATAGCCTTAGTTCCTGCGTGTACCTGTGCAGAGTAATCACGATTCAACCTTGATAAATTATTTGAAGTTAAAAAATAATCAATCTTTTTTTTCCTTATACTTGTCAATCTGAGTTCATGGAGGAAATTTTAAAAAATTTTATTATTTGCGAAACACATTTGAATTAAAAAATTTTGTTTCCCCGAAAAATATCGTTCTACTTTTTGTTATAACTGATGACAAAAATTAAAAATGGGGAAAAGCTTCCATGAACCGAAACAGAATATTATTGTAAATAATGATTACAAATTTTTAACTGATTAGATAAATCATGAATTATCATGATTGAAGGTTGAAAAATACTTTTTCAATGTAATTTTGCTCTTTTTTTAAATAAATTTATATACATATTTTCAAAACAAAAATATATTATTTATCTATTTTTTTAAATTAAAGCTTCACATAATGTTGAAAAATATTTCTATTTTTTGATTCGCTAGGATTCTGTAATCCTTTAAATCCTTTACTGTTATTATTATTGGTATATGAAAAGTTAAATTGAGATTTTAGAAAATAATTAATATGTTTACTTGTATGACAATCTTATTTTCCTAAATAACAATTGACATGCTATCGTTGTAACACAAGGAAATAGAAAGGTAAAAAGTTTATAAAGGACTATTAAAAGTAGTTCTTCGCAACAGTGGCTCGAAGTATCCTTATTCCCGCGAATGTTCGCGATTA
This sequence comes from Solenopsis fugax, assembly GCA_003595255.1. Classification (NCBI taxonomy): domain Eukaryota; kingdom Metazoa; phylum Arthropoda; class Insecta; order Hymenoptera; family Formicidae; genus Solenopsis; species Solenopsis fugax. Next base: position 71,133 of record QKQZ01004043.1, on the reverse strand, counting down.
ATTCAATAGTCTCTCTGCAAGTATTGTACTTGCAATCAATAATTCATTGTTTCATATATAGCAAGAATATAAAATCTTCTTGGAAGAATTTGATAATCTTAACCAGACATAATTTGCTTACGTGAAGAGAAAAATTTTCTCCATATGAACAAATTATGTCTGTTTGAGATTATAAATTCTTTTAAGATTTTATATTCTTGCTTATTTGAAACAATGAATTGTTGATTTGATGTAAATTTTTTTCCTGTGTATAGACATTTGTTTGAAAATTAGAGATAACTACCTGTTGAATTAGTCAACATAACTAATCGATTTAGCGTAATAAATAGACTTATAACAGCTAAATGATCGAGTTATTGTAATAAATTAACTTATGTCATATCACCGATGTGTGTTTTAGACAAGCTATTAGTCCGATTAAAATCTCAACAGAATAAATTATCCGTGAAAAGCTTCGTCCATCGTATATTACAGCAAATATCCGTTTTATCATTTTTTATATCATCAAATATTAAGTACGAAGTGATTTTCTTTTTTGAGTTTCACATGTGCGCTTGTTACATAGCTTTACGTAACTTTTTACAGGCTGCGATTTTTATGCGTCGCGATTTTATAACGTTAATTGTACAAAGTGTTCTAATGCCTGCAATAACGCGTTACAGACATTTGCTTAACCAAGAAACACGTCAAGACCGAACTTGGAATTAATTCCCAACGCCAATTAGCAAGTTTTCGCGGAGAGAAACGTGTCACTGAATCTAGAATGCACAATCTACTGATATGCGCCCACACTTTTGCAAGGTCATTGTATACCGGGTGCAAACAAGGCAGTCACTCAATGTTCGGATAACGACAATGATATTGCATTTACAGTGGTAAATAGGGCGCGGTACGACAATGATCTCATCAACAATAAAATTACTGCGCTGTCGGCAATATTCGGTTAACTATTCGCCGACACTATGCAAATTCAATGCCTTGTATATAAAACAATTTTTAATCAAGCCTGACAGATCTCGTTTCTCTTATGAACTTACTTTCGACTTTTTGTTCAGATTCATTGTTACGAAATGCAATAATTATATTGTTCGATTCCTTTTTTATTACAGAAATTAGATTTAATTAATCAAAAAACTGTCGGTGAAGATAAAAAAATATATATGTCTAGGGATAATTAAAATGTTTTTGAAATATTTGAGAAAAAGTTAATAGAAGATAGAAATATCCGACTTTTTAATAAACATAGTTTTGTTTTATTGCATCTGTCGGCGAATATTGTAAATAACACTGATGCACATATGCTATTTACAAAAACTCGTCGACAAATGCAATAAAACGGATCTATCGGTTTATGCCATAAACTTCTGCGGATAACAAATATTTATTTTTTTCTGTACTCTCTCTAAATGACTCAGTTAATAATAAGTTTTTCACTTAAAGAATAATTTCGGGTGTAGTCAGAAAAAATATGCTTATTTGCGTGGAAAAATAATTATGATTATTTTGTTATCGTACAAACATATCTAAAAAATTTATTTTTCAACGAATCTCTTTCTTAAATATACCAGAATTATTTTAGTTATAAAATTTCGATATTCTTTTATTATCCGAATTTTCCTCGATAACGACTAGTCACTTGACTGTTGAAACAAGTGTTGTTACGAGCAAGAAAGTACAAAGATGTGTCTACATATGAGAAGTATCAGCTTAACTGCCAAGTTGTTAATTAACGAGTTTCCCCAGCTAAAATTGCAGTAGATAATGTTCAAAAGCACGTATGCATCGTATTAGATAGGCGGGTAAATGCATGCTATTTCTGTGTGTGTGTGTGTGTGTGTTTCACACACACCCGCTTAGCGCAGGAGTGCACGCGGCTTTTGCATGCGGATGATACAAAGGAAACGCTTGACGGATGTTTCGATATAATGGACGCAATTCGACGTACGTGCAATTCAACCGGGACACTGAATGCCGCCGCTTCAACCGAATCGCACGTTTTTGGCTTTATTATCACTGTCGATGATCCATCTTCGATAAAAACGGCCCGTCTCCCATTTTGACAAAAGATACGCATGTAGAGATTAACACATGAAACAATGTAATAAAAAAAAGTATAGTACACCTATAATCCTGAAAGATACAAAAACAAAGTTACAAAATAATTGTGAAATTTATAAAAATTGTAAAATGGTGACAAGTAAAATTATAGAATAATAATAGAATTTTTGAAATAATATGAAAGATGATGATACACGACCAACGGTATTTAAAATGTATAAAGATAAAACCTTCAATTTTTTACGACAAAAGATTTAATTTCATTTCTGACGAAAAAGAATACAAATATAAAAAATTTATACGTCCAATTATCGTACAACTCGCCCATGTTTTAATTTCCGAAATAAATCGTTCCCTACGATCTCCCACCTAACTACTTCAGAATTATTCAGGAAGTTCCTGGCACTCGGGAATAAGGTACTCGCACGAGGATAACGAGAGATCTGTCAATGGCCGGTATTTAATGAAGCTAATTGATCGAGAGAAAACGTTACATCCGTCATTAACGATCGCGATCACTCTTGGCTCGTTTAATCCGATTCCACGTGTGCCGGTGTCGTCGGCGTCGTACCGTGTTCTTCCACTTCGTTAATTATTGCCGCTAACGAGCGTGGGCGTTTCAAGAATTACGGGCGCACGACGTCGGAAAGAAAGAGACTCGCATTTTTGCAAGTTTTTCCTCTTATGCATTACTCTCTACGACTTGAAGAACACTCTGAAAATTTAATCTTGATTTTTGACTCTCATAATCGCATTGCAGACAAAATAATTTGGCCTTCATCAACCCTCAACTTTATTTCTACAAAAAGTTTCTTCTGCACACAGAAAAATATTAATTCTACTACTAAGGAAAGCGATTATTCTATTTTTTTTTCCTAGTACATAACGGTTATCTTAAAAAATATTTTCTTGATAATTGTCTTAAAATATATACTTGTTAAAAAAGAATTTATACTCTTTCGAAGAATATTATAAAATTGTATAAAAAAGTCAGTATATAGAACAATGCGAATTTTTGTTTTAACTTAATCTTTTTGATTGAAATATTAACTTACTAGGATTCAGAATACATGCATTTTGAACAAATTTAGTAATCAACTTACATTTGCGGATATATGAACTTATGAAATATTTGTGCAAAATAAGTAATATTTATATTTTAAATATAAATATATAATATTTATAATTCAAGTAATTTGCAATACATCTTTTTCTGTACACAGAAGTTTATTTTAGATAAATATAACGTGTTTCAAGTAAATAATGAGTTTATTTTAAGATTATTATCAAGAAAGTATTCTTTGTAAAAATAACCGAACTTGAAAGAAGAAAACTGAAAATTGAGTAATCTCTTTTCTTAGCACGAGAGCGATATTTTTCTGCGTGTATCATTTATTAACTATTATTATATTAACGTGAATATGGCTTCGTTCGTCAATTTTCTATCGTGCGGAAAGAAAATCGCGCCGTGAAAAAAATGCGCCGTATGTGTTCTTAAATTCGATAATGAAATTTCAGCAAAACTTTATCGTAACTTTTTTTTACGCAGGGACAAGAAACCTGCGTGGAATAAACGTTATTCACCGCGGGCTGAATCAGAACTAAGAGGAAGTATTAACTAGCTCCCATGTTGCTCGATAAATAGAGTTACCGTCTGTGAGAGGAAATCCTTTTGAGAACTCTTCGGTATTGTACATTACTTGTTACATTTTTATGATCCTCCATTCCTCTCGATTCGTTCGATTCGCTCAGTTCGATGCCGATTGTGAAGTATCGAGACGCGATTATTTTCCAGTCGCTCGCGAGATTATCACCTTCCTTATTTCCTGTTTGCTCACGTCAAAGTGAATTATTTCTCCAATTTCGATGCGTTTGCCGTAAGAGGGATCGTCGCAAAACTCACGGGATTGCAAATTGGACTTCCTCTCTCTATCTTTCCTTCTCTCTTCTCTCTCTCTCTCTCTCTCTCTCTCTGTTTCTCTCGCTACGAGAGAAGCATAGAAAAGCCTCGAGAGAGCACGTGAACTGGATTGCCGTCCGTTTTCGCGGCTTGTCGCTCGATTAATTGTTCAAAAGCCCGCGTTCGGAAGGTGAGAGAGTAGCGAACTCGAATCTAGGTCGAAACGTCCGGGGCCAGGGTGAAAAGCCTAAGGGCAATCTCTAAACTGAGCTCGACGGCTTTACGCCACGTCGGGACATGGACATGTACAAGTTACAGCGAGTTGCGGCGGCGTCAACATGTCTATTATATAATTATTCCTTCGGTTCCCCCGTATCTCGATGCGCCAATTTGCAACATCCATTCGCATGCATGTATATCGATTTTACGACTCCACTGCCATTTTGCTATCTTTATGGCCGCTTTATCTTTCATTAGGATCGAATACCATTTTCCAAAAGGGATGCGATATTTTTACATCGCAAACGAGAAATGCGATAATTCCGATCGTAGAAACGGCCGTAAACGGCGCGCAGAGGCCGGCGCCTGTGAATCCAGGTCAAAGCCAGCCTCGAATTCTATTTAGGAATCGGCGCCGATATGCTTTATACTCTACGAGGATAGAGCATTGCATATGGAATGATAATTTTGGGGAACGGTGGTGGAAGTCGGTGGAAGTCGCCGAGTTCGAATCGAGGTCGGATCGGACAGACGGGCGCGTGTTCTATTTGCGACGCGAGGCGAGAAGAGGAGACGGATAAGCGGTAAAAAGCGCTATACACGCCGATGAAAAAATGACGAGGCTCGATCGGCCGCGAGCGGACCGCGTGACGGGCGAAATGAGTGCCGAGTTTTATCTGGCGAGCGTTATTGTGCCCAGAGAGACGATCGAAGGATGAGAGACGGGCGTGGAGCATTCCCTCCCGGCCACCTCCGGTGGCTGCGACGCTCGTAAACGAGCCTCCTATTATCGAACGATGTTATGCACTCGCGATCGCAGACGGGTAAATGCAATATAGGATGTGATCGATAATTTAATGAGCCTCACGGCGAAATTGATCATCGAACGGTGTACAACACATAACGCTCCAAACGTACAGAAAAAATTAAACGTTCTAAGACTTTGTCAAGATCTTCGTCATTGAGAAAAACATATTTAAAAATTTATTTATGAGACATACATTTACTTCACTCTAATTAATCTTCATTTAAACATGCCTAAATAAAATTTTATTTTGTAACAAATAAACCGAGTGCAGAATAGCAAAAAACATTGCAAAATATTTCTACAATGTTTCAACAATGTTGCAGCAACGTTAATATAATATTATACATGTTGCTGAAACATTACAGCAATATTTTGCAATGCTATGGAAAGTAACACTTGCTAATATTTCAACTTTTTTTCTTAGACGAAGAATTACCTTTTGAATAATACATCTGCGAATCTTAGCGCTTCCATTCAGACATTGTCGTTGCTGGCGAGGATATAGCAATGACGGCGACGATCGTATATGCGAATTAGAATTCCGATACCGACGAATAAATTCAATTTCACCCACGTCGTCAGGAGGGTTGTCACAAATATATCCGTCGCGTTGAGAGCGAGAACAGAAAAGAGAAGAGCACGCCCGTAAATTTATTTCCCCGGCTACGCCGAAGACGAATAATGCGTCTCGTGACTGGCGTCCGGCCAACCCTTAATCGCGGCCCCGCGCTCGCTCGGGGTGCTTTGCGGGTGCAATCTGCCTCGACCTTCGCAGTCTAGTACGCGGGTACGGATTGGAAGGCGGCCTTTACACACCCGCGAACTGACCCCGTTTCGACGCCGGTGAAGTTACACCTTGTTCGCGGTATACGGTGATTTGTACGTACAAGTAACTCGTATAAGAACGGAGAAAACGCCCCGGAGGAGCGAGAGAAGTACCAAACTCAAATTCCAAGAGAGTAAACACTAGAGTTACTTTAGATTTACTGTATTTCCTGGAACACGTATTCTTTAACTTAAATCCAAAATCGCGTTATATCCGAATGATGCGGAAAGAAAGAAAATAATTCAAATTAAATAGAAAAATGTTAGCGAAAGTACAAACTTGAAAAATAACAGAGGAAGATTTGGTTGATTTTCTAATAATTTAAAATAAGATGAGAGCAGTTTCTGTGCTTAACGTAACTTCTCTTACTATGTTATATATCTTTGGCACATCCCAATCTTTGGCACACTCTCAATGCACGAAACGGAATCTGGTTTCGATATTGTTGAGATTCGTCATCTCTTGATCTCTCAATAATCGAGTCACGTTGTCGGCCATATGTCGTCGGAATATTCAATGAGAGAGCATGATTGCGAACCAAAGTAAAAGGAGATATCGGTTAATCGCGTTTGAGGTCCGGGAAAATAATCAACAAGCGGGCATTGATTTGAGCCGAAGTTCACGGATTATTTTCCGCGATGCTAAGTGAAGTCCCGCGGAAGTTCTGATCGCGATTGACGAGACGTTACCTCATTTTACAGATTTTTCCCGCGTCAAGTAGCAATTAGTCTTTCCGAAGTCTTTCGGGAGAAAACAGGGGGAAGATGGTCATTATATTTTAGAACACGGAGAATTGCTCAATACGTACCGGTTGCTTAATAAAAATCATACATCATTAATACTTTATAGTTTTATTTAATATAAATATCATTTAGTGACAAAAATATGAAATAAATGAGAAATGAGTAATAGTTATTAATTATTAAACATTTGATCCTTTTTCGATAAATTATTAATAAAATAAGTATTAGTTAACGATTTCTTATATTTCATATAATTTTAATTCATGAATTCGATACTTTCAAAGATGATACGATTTTGAAGACCCACAGGTATACGATTTAGGTCACCGGTTGCTTAAATCATTCCTTTTGCAGCATGTTACAAAAAGGCTTATAATAAATTAATTTGTTATTCATGAAAAGTAAAACATAGTAGTAATAAGTACCTATTAAGCTACAATTTCCAACGTTTTTGCATGCAAATTAATACCAAATAAAATTAAAAAATAATGAAAATTAAGTGTTACGCGCATTTAGCAATTCTCCTCTATTTTTGAATCCAAATCATGTTACATCCGGACGATGCAAAACGAGAAAAGACAATTCAGATTAAATAGAAGAAATGTTTGCAAAAGGAGAAACATGAAAAACGGAGGTTTGATTAATTTTTATAATTTAAGATATAAGATGAGAGCGTTTGTAATTAATATAACTTCTTTTGCTATACATTTTTGCGCACATCTGCCCCGATATCCTATCAGTTACATATCTTCGATGCACGAAAATCCGGTTCCAATATTGTTGCGCTCAGAGAAATGCCAAAAAGAATGCAGTTAAATGTCCGTGCTCATTTATCACGCTACGGGACGATGAAAAACGAAAAAAAAGAAAAAAAAATGTTAACGCGGCTTCACGTTACGAAACAATTCAGAAACCGGTAATTGGGTCTATGCGAGCACGTCAAAAGCACCATTACGACAGCACGAGAGCATCACATGTGCGCGACGCATCACCACCAACCGGCTTGTCATTCGCTTTTATGCACAACGAAGTTTCGCATAAAGGCCTCTACGGCACACGAACGCCCACGTTAGCGGCGGAATTTCCGTAGCGAATATTTGGAACGGAATTTTTGCACACTCCTACCTTTGTACCATGTTCGAAACTCGCCGTCCAAATAAGATGGGATCAACTCCGAGGGATGTTTAATGGGAGATAAACGGAGACTAAGGTGATAATATCTCGTCCTCCCTAAATAATATCAAACATAGTATGTGTGAATATTTCATTCTAATGTAAAAAATAAATGAAATAAGAAACGTTCAAAGAAAATCGAAACGCCACTGTGCGTTTGGTGATCGGCACGTTCGTGCGCTTCATCACAGGATTAACAGGACGCGATCTAATGAATACATTGCGAAAAATGCTAACGTCGCGCGAGGAATCGAAAATTTGGTGACGATTGATGGGACGGTCCTTCCATTCCCCGGAACTTTATGCTTGGAATACTCAATTCCGTTTCGGCTTACCGTAAATAAGCCTGTACCGCTGCAATATCGTTTTCTTCCGGCGGCGACCTCGTTAAACGTGTAATAGGTTCTCGATACCGAGGGGCGGGTGTGCCGGATTGAAGGTATCAAGGACACTCTGAAATTGCGATCGTCGATCAACGAGGAGTCCATTAAATGCCTCGTGACGCGCGATACATGCTTCGCTAAGATTCGTTTTACGCTGATCGCTGAAACGTCGGATATCTAAGGCTTCTTTGTCCCCCTTTCCTTTAGTATAGCGATCGAAAGACAAGATACATTTTTTTTTTGAAAAAAAGCTACTTAAAGAAATACATTAAACTTCAAGGCAAACAAAATGTAATGCAGTTGAGAAAAAGAAGAAATCTCGGAGTTTGAGATGAAATAGAAATGAGCAGCTGAAGCAGGTGCTGTTAGCCAACGAAAAGATGAATAAATAAAAAATTAAAGAGCGTACTAGTGCCATATTCTATTAATTCTTGAGAAAAATTCATACGTTTCTTTTATATTTCATATATGTTCACTTGAATTTTTGATAGACTTCGATAGCTTATGCGAAATTGATCACAATTTGTGTTCCAATCAAAATTCTCATTTTTCGTGCGAGAACATTCCGAGAAAATCTACTCGATTTCCTGCGGAAATGGATTTATTTTGAGAGCTCGTTTATGGAACGTAACCGTGCTATTGAAGGGAAAAGAGCAACACGTGCTCTTCATAAGCTCTCTATCCGCCTGCATGATGTATGCGCGAACATTCAATCGCTGACGCGTGCCTATGTGCTTTGCATCCGATACATCCAATGTTCCGGACATCATATTTGCGTCTCTTTACTACAAATACCGTTCAATTACAGACGTCATTCATTTAATATTTTCGAATAATTTTCGATATAAAGATTTTGGCAAATCAATCTTTAGAGAAAAAAATTTTCTTATCTATATTTAGTTTATTAAGTTCTGTAAAAATGAATTTTGTTTCAAACTTTAATTTCTAATTTATTTCTTAAATGTACACAAAAAGAACGGTTTTGTTAAAGAATCTAAAAATTTAGTTGGATACAAATCTGAAAATAATTTCATCAAAATAATTACAAGTACAAGACGTTTAAGCTGATTGCTAGAATATAAAAATTTGTTGCAACATTACTCATCATACTTGAACTTTCTTTATAATTATGTTGATGGTTTAATTCTAATAAAATTATTTTCAGGTCTATATCTAGCTAAATTTTTAGATACTTTAGCAAAATCGTTCTTCCTGTAAATCGTTTACTTACAAGTGTATTCTTTAAGTTATCAAAGTTATTACTCATAATAAAGATTTATCCGCAGAGCAGTTATTAAAGGATGACACTACGAGACGAGATCTATTTTTTTTTCTATATCCGATATCCAATACTGTGAAAATTAAATTGTACATCGATATTTAAGTTTTCCCGAGAGGTCAAAGTATACGATCGTCTATCTTAAATTTTTAAACACGTATCCTACTTTGGTATGACAGAAGGGGTCCCGCGGCGAAAGGGACACCTGCCCTAAATTTTCTTCGTGGTAACTTGCGCCCGAGGAGAAAATTTCCGAAGCTCGCACGTCGGGGAATTGTGTAGCGGAGAATTGTAGAAGCTTTCGAACAGGCTTCGTAAATTTGGCAGTATTCCTGTTCAAACTTTCAAGAGGTCAACGAGTCTCGATATAGTTTGTTTAAGTGGAAGATATTGACTGAACGCATTTGACACGTGATTTTGAAAACGGAGTGTTTGAAGACAGAGACAAAATTTTACAAGTAACGCATTTCGGACACGTACGGCGAAATATCCGCCGAATATATGTACAACAGAAACTTACCATTTTATTACAGATCTGTTTTGACGAAAATATAGTATCAGCTTCAAACATGTCGCATTATTGAAGTGCACAAAAATGTAGAACAATATTAATTAAATCAGAAGTATAATGTTAATTAATTCTAGAACGTTATCGTGCATTTAACGCGCAGCCCACAGATTAAATTTGATAGAGTATTTTTTTCATCCCTCTTTTTTTTTTAAATTAAAAATTGGTGTTTGTGAAAATTTAGATTTTATAACTATTTTATAAATATCACTAAAATTACAAATGAATATCATTAAATTACACCGAGAGAAATTAATCAAACGTTTAATTAAATAGTGATCAATATATTTTGTAATCAAACGAAGTGATCAAATGAATTTTGTAATTACTGATACCAAAAATTTAGTTACATTTAACAAACCATTTGGTTATAGTTATATAAAGACAATTATTTGGTTGAAGTTACAGATTGTTTGGTTAAAATAACTACATATTTAGTAATTATAACTATAAAATTCATTTAATTACTATTTAACTAAACGTTTAGTTTATTCCATCAAATATTTCTCTCAGTACATATTATAAATAAAATGTCATTCAAAAACGATAACGTTCCAGAGTTAATAATGAAACAATATTTTTAACACATTTTAAAATATGCTTTGTAATGCAATCATAAGCGAAATGCCTGGAAGTTGGCCGACGGGTGACGTGGTATAATGGGCGGTATTGTATTTTCTTAAAAGCTCACGTTTTCAAAGGCACGAAAAGTATTTTAAGATAAGACAGGAAGAAGAATCCTCCCTTATTCCTTCCCCTTCCTTTGCACGCGAGAGAACGAGTTTTTTTCCCGCGGCTCTCTCGGGGAAGACACAATGGCGTGAGTGGGCAGCAAGTAAGGGTAACCATCAGGGGTTCGCGGGAAGACGAAGGGGGAGAACTTCTGGGCTGACACGCGAGGATTGTACATTTAATATCGGGCAGATGTTGCGAAGTTGTTGTACTCAATTTTATGATAGATTATATGACTGACGTAAGAAATTGTTGCGCGATAATTGGTTCGCTCCGTCCGATAAAAGTCTATTCCCCGTCCAGCAACGCTTACGCCGTTTATCGAAAAAAAGTCTATTCAAATCGAGATGAAAATCATTCGATTACGCCGTTTATCGAAAAAATTTACGAGTTTGAATTTCTCTTATGCCGTACCGTACGCACGGTTTTCATATCAATTTCAGCTTATTTATCCTGAACAAACATGACTCATTCCCACTTTTGCATTTATTTCAGCCTGTAATCGCGAAATAAAATAATATTAATCGAATTTTTCGCAATTTCGTACTCCACAATATTTCTCGTAATCGAAAATTCGCCGAGCTTTCCGGTGGATTAAATCGTAACTTTGCCAAACGTGTTACTTTGACATGATATAACCGATTATTGATGGACGAGTTTTTCATTTCGCGGAAAATTCGCAAATTTCGTGAGACAATTTTCGGAATGGAACGTATCGGATTGTGACGAAACTCACGTATTAAAGTTCGCAATGGATTTCGTCCCGCGATTCGATTTTCCCGTAGCGTGATTTTGAACTATATGCATCCAGCAAGCAACAGCGTCTTTGTTCTCCAATGCCTCTCACATAATTTTCACCCCCGCGCTATTTTCTCAGAGAGAGAGAGAGAGAGAGAGAGAGAGAGAGGGAATTAGAACGGTGAATTGTTCGTGTTCAGATGTACATCGTGTGTAGATTAAATACCGACGAGTTTGCTCACCAACAAACTCTGGAGCGGGGGCGAGAAGTGAGAAAACGAGCGAAATGGAGGAAGACTCGAGCATCTCACGCTCAAAGAAACCGAGTATTGCGGGCCGTTATTCAAAAGATCCCGCCGGTATTGGCCGAGTGCCTCCGCAGAAGGAATTTCTCCGCGTTCAACAGCAGCACGGCTGGTTCGTTTAATTATCTTCCATAAGATTTTCCACGGGAACGATTCCATTACGTGCGGTGACGTTCGCCCGGCCGCTATAATGCTCTCTCCCACTTCGTCCGACGTGCTCGGACTAGCTATTCGCGACTAATTTCTTGGCAAACTCGTGAACGATATTAATCTTTCGCGAAGCAAAATCAATTTTGCACCGAAACGTTAAATTTATTTTTACTTATTATATCGCATACACGATATTCATTAAAATGTCTGACATTTGAAGAAAGTGCGAATGAATTCTGCAAGGAAGAAATCGTTCCTTTCATAAATGTCCTATTTCATCTTTATCACAGAGAGACGATTGAGTTAAAGTTATTTATAACTAAAATTATTTTTAATTAATTTTAATTAATTATTGTTAATTGAATTCATTTATTGTTAAGATAAACCAGAAGTGATACGAGAAATGGGATCTTGCAGTTTTAGATCCGTATTATCGCTCTCCCAATTTTCAGCAAAATAGGATTTCAATTTCGTTTAGTTTGATTAATTTTAGGAATTTTCGGGATTAATATCGGATTAGATTAATTTGTGTTTGTTATCGGCACATTTTGCGTTCTGTATTATGTGTTTCCCGGGCGTTCGTCCTCGGATTGCTGGCTGTTGCGGCGGGAACCGCTTTTACGTTTGGGCGCTACGGGGATGTACTCTGGGCTTCCGTAGGGTGATTTATGCGCGACAATGGCAACGATAAAATCTCTTCTGTACGGTTTATGCTCTTGTTACGAGCAATTCCGCAGTGGGACGGTGGGTATTGCACGAGTTGCGTAACACACCGGCGTGAGTTACAACGAGGCGGGCGCGGGCTACGCTCGCGCAAGTAATTGAATCCGAACGCCGGGAGAGATCTCCGTGCTGGAAGTTGCGCTGGAGGCAATCAAAACTTGAGGCACGGAAGTCTCGTGGAAACACATATGTCGATTTACGAAATCAAAATCTCGCGCGATAGAGACCTATCTGTCGCCGCGCCGGTGCTGTTGTTATTGATTGGCGGACGATTCGAGTGTAACAATCGAATTAGGTAACTGTCCCAGTTACTGCCGCTTTAAGCACGTAGTGACAATTGATCCGATTATTTCGTAACATCTTAAATGTATAATAAAAATTCTTTGTCATTATTACTCAAATAAAAATTTTTAAATATATAAAATAGAAATCTCAAGCTCGAGAGCTGATAGATTATTTAAATGTATATAATGAAAGAAATAAAAATATAAGATATGAAGCGCTCTATTACTGCACGGGAAGAATAATTTTATTATAGTATTTAAAAATTTAGATACAGATCAGAAAATAATTTTATGTTGGACTATCAAAATAATTATGTAAGATGTTCAAGCATGATGATACTGCTGAAAAAAATTTTGATATTCTAGTAACCTTAAACGTCCAATATAAATTTTTTAATGGTTCAAAATAATTATTTTTGATCTGTATTTTAGTAGAATTGTCCTTTCCATGTATCAGTCTTGTCAATGTCCCGAATACTGCCACATGTATCTAATATTGCCTCTTTATTTATTGTCACGCATTTATTTATGTTTGTATGATAGCCTTAGTTTAACATTAAAACATTTTTAATAAACTATGCTCTCATACTTTTTATTATAATGAAAAAATAGAATTAAAAAAACAGCAGTGATTGTGATAATTATCCTATTGGAGAAGTGACATAAATTTAAGAAGAGATGAGTCAAAAAATCAATAAAACGCCGCTAAGGGAGAGATTTCTTAGTTCCGTGCTAACAAACGATAGTACGATTAAAGAAACTCGCGATTATCGTTTGCCTTATAAAGCGCGACGAACTTTAATACGCTGACGTATCTCCTTAAACATTTTGAACTTCGGCGCGATGAGAAGTTAGTAATGACGATGTACGATGAGTCCATAGCCCTTCTCGTTATCGAGGTGTATAATTTGAAGAATGATCACCCCCAGGCTGTCTCTCTCTCTCTCTCTCTTTCTCTCTCTCTCTCCGAAACTTCGCAAATTGACCAAATTTATTCGAGCGAACCGACCGTAAAGTTGCCTTAGTGTGGGACTATGTAAAGATCCTGATGGACCCTATTTGCGGGACCATATCAAACGTTATTTACGCATAAATGACGAGGATTGAGCGATACGTATCATTATATACAATCATGATCATTAAGCCGATAAACGCGATTGTTTAATTGCACATTGATCCCCGAACGGTTATGAAATTGCGATTTGATTGAACGATTGAATAATTGCAATCAGATATGTTAAAACGCATAATTGAATATTTTTATAAAAAAACATCTATATGTTACGAGAAGAGAGAAAGGGAGTAAAAATATAAAGTACATGTAATTGTATAATAATTTCTATACAAATTTTTCATCTTTTTTTCTCATTAAGTTAATTGAAAAAATTTAATATAAAAATTTAATATTCTTACCATTTATAATATACACGGAAAGAACGGTTTTGCCAAAAAAATCTAAAAATTTAACTAAATGCAGATCTGAAAATAATTTTGTTGGACCGTTAAAATAATTATGAAGGACGGTTACACGTGATGAGTGCTGCGAAAAATTTTGACATTCTAGTAACCTGCTCGAATATCCTGCATAAATAAAGAATTTCCTACTAAAACGAAACACGTCAATTTTTTTTCAAATCTAGACGTCAAATCATTCTCTATCAATAGCGTCACATCATAAATAATTTTGTCCTAGCAAAATCAAACAGACGAGAATATAAATAGAGAGCAAATTTTTACAAGAACCAAACAAGTCCAGAGGTCCTTTTATTTTTTTATTTTTATACTTATCATATGACAAGAAAAAAATTACTATTATATATCTATACGAAGAGAAATATAATAGGATGAGTTTGTTAAGAGCCATTTGTGAAATTTTGTAAATAGGAAGTGAAAAAATGATTGTTTCATACTGTAAGTAACTTTCTTTTGTTTATTGAAAATTTAATTTATCAGACTTATTTGATTTTTACTATAAATTTTTTAATTATTTTGATAGTCCAACAAAATTATTTTTAAATCTGTATTTAACTAATGTTTCGATACTTTGCAAAATCATTTTTTCCATGTACTATTTGGAAGTATCAATTAAAAATGAAACTTATCGTTATTTAGTATTAAATTACGAGTATATATCCGTTTGAAAAAATGGATGAGAGTCTTGTAATCATAGAAGCCGCAAGCTAGAACGCAAATCAGGAAGACAGATTGTCGTTAATATCGTGTCTTCCGATATTCACTTAAGTTCGAGAATTCGAGGCATCGTCGTTCAGACAAGCAAATCGCGTAGCGAGTGAGCTATCGAACTATTAGGACGCATCGACACTGACAAATTACAGCGATACGTCGTGCGGCATACGTCGGCGCGTTGATTTTCGAATGCACGCGAAGATCGGGAGCAAATTGCTAAGTCCGTAAATTTTGCGTCAACGTTAAAATATTCTGCAACGTTATCTGCATTAACTCTCGCGGTATAGCGTCGCAGCAAAGATTATATCGTTTCTCAATTATGCAAATGAACGAGGCAAAAATAAATGATGGTGTATAAGAAGAAAATTGAGGATATTTAAATTCAAACGGTCTTAATTGCGTTTCTCGCACTTTTGCGGACAAGGACGTCGAGTTCCTAATCTCATCTTAATCTTGAAGCTGCGAGAGAGATCGGGAATCTAAAAATACCGCAAGACTCATTAAAATTTCATTATTTTTAGTTTCATTATTTGTAGTCTTGGTTTTTCGGTTTATTTTATTTTAATATTCCCCTTTATCAATCTTTCATTTATATTAAAGAAAATTTCAAAGTTGACATTTTAGTTGATGTGTGAATGTATATATGTAATAAATATAAGCATTTCTATGTAGCATAATATGCAATCTAACAATGCTGTTTAATTCGGGAGTTTAAACTGAGGCTTTCTGTAAACCAGCTTGCTATTCTTTCGGTCTTATTTAACGAGAAATTTTAGCGGCACGAAAATTTCCCGTCGGATTCACCTCTTTCGGTATCCGCGTATCAAACCGAAACGCGATTACCTTCGCTTATCCTTTTTGACAAACAAGCTGCGCCGACCGCGTAGTCGTTAATTCCGTTTTCCGTTTTATCGCGTCGAGCGATCAAACTCGGCCGATCGTTAACGCGGCGACCGATTTCGTGGAGATAGTAACGCAGTGTTGTAAAATAGCGCTGATACAATTAAACGTTAATTATGTGCGTGCCCGTATCGATAGCGGCAATAACAATTGAGTACGATTATTGCAGTGCAAAATAAATCGTCCGATTCGTTAAACGGGATAGTTCTATATTCCAAACGTGGCACAAACGTAATGCATCCCTCTCTTTTTTCTAAAAAAAAGGATATCGATCTTGTTTTTTTCTTTTTTACAAAATAATGAGTTGTTCTCTTTGAAATTATATACCCGGCTATTCGTATCTGTCATCTTTGTAACGTTTTCAACATCCAGAAATAACCATATTTATTTAGTTACATTTAAACAGTTTTACACTGCAATTAATTTTACATTACAATCCTCCATTGTTCTTTTAATTATATCAAGAGCAGAAGAGAACATTCGCGCGTATTGAAGCGTTAAATTTCATTAAGAAATTATATAAAGTTTTCGCGCGTGAACGTTCTCTTTTTCGATATGCAATTTTAGCAACGTAGCTGATTAATAATTCACAACGTAATTTATAATTTACAAGCGTGATTCGCAATTAAGAATGATCAACAAGAGATTTTATTCATTTGAATGGATTTATTTGCTTGCTCATTCACTTTGGCGGTGTGTACTTGTCGTATTATATATTTATCACGCTAGAGTCACAACGTTTTCGCAAACAAGCGCGTCGCAACGAGATCGTTAGCGCCATCCGTTTTATCCAGCGGATGCGACTAGTGATCGAGCTCGATCGTTGGCCCGGCCTTCGAGAAATCCGCGCGCTTTCTCTCTTTCTTTCTCTCTCTCGGGAAAAATCGTGTCTTCTAACGTGGTTATTTTGGTATTACGCTCGCTTACATCCGTTCGAAGCAACTTTTTCCGTCTGACATTTCGACGGGAAAGCCCTGACATGTTATTGATATCTGCGGAATCGGGCAAGACTGCCGGAAAAGAGAAATGTCAGCATGCAAAATTCAAACGTTCCGAGATCAGAAAGTGCGTGCGGATTTGAAATTTTTATCTCCGTCCGCCTTTAAAATTTAAATAAGATTAAGGAGAACGGATTTCTTCCCTGCGGAAGACGCGACGTGAGATTGTCCCGCTCAGATACGTCAAATCCTCTTTGGGAGATTGTTCAAGCCGTTCTTGCCGTGACAATGCAATACGTCACAGTCCAACTAAAATTAACGTAGATTATCTTTTCACATTTCATACGATGTTGCAAGATGGCATGTGAACAAGTGGCGGCACGAACTTGGCAGGGGTCCCTTATTGAATATCTGAATCCTCAGGAGTTGCATAAAGAGAAAGTTTCACAATCGCGTAACGGGGAAGTTTGCGAGTTATTGGCGCGGCTGACTTCTGCGATTGCAGAATCTTCGGCTACTGCAAACTCGCCAGGCGTTATACGGGGGTGCGCGAATAAGTTCCTCCGGTTCGTACTTTATGACGGGAGGGAAAACGCAACTCCGGATTAGAACTGAACTCTCATGTCCGGCCAACGTTTGCGATTCTTCCAGGGACTTATAAAGAGATAGAGACAGAGAAAGAGAATCGAATTGTTATTTCTTAGATGCTCTGTGACTATGTTCCTTAAAGCGTTAAACGGAAAACGTCCTTAAACGAACCTTATTGCAAATTATAATAAACATTTAATTATTACTAATATACAATTAGTACATAACAGTAAAGAGAAAAAAAAACTAGCACAAATAAAATAGTAGAAAAATGGTGGAAAAAAGTTGAATAAGAGAGAGAGAGAGAGAGAGAGAGAGAGAGAGAAAGGTAGAAAAAGGTAGTAGTAGACATTAATCTTAAAAAAAATATTTTAAACATTTGACCTTTGATAAAACATTAAACAATAGAACGTACTTGAATTAGCTGAGAGTTTAAGGCTATACAATACTAGCTAAAAGTTATCGAAATTTAAAAACTGAAGGCTTCTCTAGGTTTATTTTTTTTTCGTAATTAACAACAAAAAATTTTGGTCACGAATGTCCGAATTTTGGCTCTGAAATTAACTGCAATGAAGAAAAAAATGAAAAATTTGATTTATAACCATTTTTGCAACGAAAATTACTATATTTTGCTGCAATTTGAAGTAAATAACTTTTAAACGAGTAAGTGGATCTAAATGAATTTTTGCACAAATATTTATTAGTTTTATTAGTATATGTAAAATTTTTGATTTAATTGGTATTGCTACATCCCCATTTGCAAATAAAGACTGCAAAACGCGATTTTACATAAGAATCAAGAGTAAACAAAAAATTAAATAACTTTTAAACCAATAAGTGAATGTACTCAAATTTTATACAGATACTCAAACGTAATACTAGAATATTCTATGAAATTTTTATATTTTTGGTAATGTTTTGAGATTTAATCCATACATACATCTTTAATTCGACAGAAAGAAATCAAAATTGACGCTTAAAGATGTTAATAGAGATAACATCACGTATTGAGAGTGAGAAAGAAAGAGAGCTTTGAACGTACCTACAGGAATATTTGCGTGTATGTGTGCATGTGTATACGTGTATACGCACTGGCATTACGGTACGCTTGTTTTAACGGCACCAGGAGGTGAACACACCGCGAGGACGGGATCGATAACCGCAAAATCACCAGCCCGTGACCAGGATGCGAGAGCCGAGCTCCCTCGCCTTCGTTCTACAAAGTGTATTTTCTCTTTTTCACGTGAAGTATCGGCATCCTGGTTACAGAGAATAATCCTATTCTGAAGTTTGTAGGGCTCTTTACGGAGTAACGCGAGGATAGCGTGAGAATGATTCCGTGTTTAATCCTGGAATGCTGTAATACGTCATATTTAAATACTTAATACGATAAGTGCACAATGCAAAAGTGCACGGCCGGGCAAATAGGTCGCAAAGTAGAATCCCTTTTCGGTCATAAATTAGGAATCACGCTTACAAATTGTAAAGCGTAAATTTTCCACGTGAACTTTTATTTTTCGGTGTACGATAGTGAAACTGACACATAAGTTCGATAAAAGTTGTATAAATTTATAGCGTGTCCGACGCGCGTGGAGCTAATGAAATATTATTCACTTCGCGTTTTCTAATCGTCGTCTGGAAAAAAAACTCGGCGATTAAAAAATTACCTAGCGCAGCTAAGGTGTAGACAAAAACTAGCAACACGATTATCATTATCGCGATTATAATCGCACGCTGCGGCTTAGAACGCCCACAGTATCGATCTCTTCGCCCGCGAGGAATTTAAATTGAACGGATTTTCAACAAATTTCGCGGGAAGTTTCTCCTTCTCTCCTTCCGGAAAGAACATTCCCTGGAAATTCCAGATCGAAGTCAAGGCGCGACCAGTGCAAAGGGCCGCGTGTTGACGCAGAGGGCTGCCTTTCCCCTCGATCGTCGAAGGGCAGACAGCCTGCGAGCACGAAGTCACGATTCTTCTCCTTTCCATCCCCCTCGGAAGAATGAAAAAGCACCGCGACCAATAAGAGACGGGGCGTGTCGGCTTGAATAAAATTAACATAGTATTAAAAACGGCACTTTCCCCTCTTTTCTATCTCTCTCTTTCTCCCTTTCTTTCCCTATCGTGGCTTGCTCGCGCACGATAACGACCTACGGACTCGGAAGCTTCTGCCGCTCTGTGATATCACGCCTCTTGCAAATCGTATGGAAATAACTGCGCCGCGCCGCTGCGAACGCGAAACTCCGATTATTATCTATTTTCTTTCTACGAATCTCTATAATTGTATATAAGCCCCGAGGCTCGATCGTTTAAATGCACACGTAATGTTCTGCATAAAATTGCGCATGCACTATAAATATTTTCCCTTCTTTTACGAAATTACGTGCATTATTTTGTGTAGCAAAATATTTGAGAGGAAATGTAAAAATTATCACAGCGTGCCATTAAACTTTTCGTCCGTCGCGAAATTGCTTCGTCGAGTTTTAGCTTACAACACGACGCAAGGAAATGCATGGCAACAATTGCGCGTTGCCCTTGCTCGCGAGAGTAATTATCGCGCTGATTTATTAATGGGGAGACCCGCAGCTGTCGCAAACATCCGGACGATTGCATTTCTAACGATCCAATCGTAAAAAGCCGCCTGTTGCCGTTCGCAATTGTTTACCCATCCGCGAACTTTATCGACGATAATTGTTTACTGTTGTTCACGGTACATACGCGCGTATTCTGCACGCGATTGCGATTGTCGCCGCGGGATTCGTCGATCGACAAATTTCAATTATTACGATTCCTGTCGCCGACGTCGCTCGTCGTAAATCACGCGCTACGCGATCTACAGTTACGGTCGGGATTTCGCCGAGTTTGATCCTCGACATCCCCAGATGTGTTCTCGAGTCCGTCGTAACTTACGCGATGTGCGATTCTCCGCGATCCGCGCGTTTGATAGAAACGGAGAAACGGCTGCTTCCTCGGTAGGGCAATCACGTAATAGCGTATCGCGCGGAGGGGATTTAAATGCATTCCCTCGTTAAGGAGAATAAATAACGATGGAAGGAGGGACGGAAGGAAGGAAACAAGGATATTTCGAAGGATTGATTATATTGGTCTCGCTGATTCTGAAACATTGCTGCCCTAACGCAAAACTCTTCGTAACCAAAGATAAGAAAAGGAAATTCCGTTTAAAAGGAAAGTCGTAAAAGTGTGTTTTCTGCCATTCTGGCTGAGAAAACTTGTTAGATAGACTCTCTTAATATCTCAAAACATAGAATGTTCTATTATTACGTTTGAATATCTGTGTAAAGTTTGAGCACAATTCTCTTATTGGTTTAAAAGTTATTTAATTTTTTGTTTACTCTTGATTTATGTAAAATCGTTTTGCAATATTTATCTGTAAAGAGAAAGTAGTATTATATTAATTAAATCAAAATTTTTACATATACTTTGAGAGAAACATTTTTTTGAATGAAAAAAATACATTTTTTATAAGTAAATATTTTTACTTAAACAGAACGAACAAATGCTTGCATCAAAAAACAGGACATATTACCTTAAATATATAATTTTGTATTTTTACATTTTTACATTCAAATAATAATTTTACAAATAAGCTAATAATATTATTAAACTTAATTAAATTGTTTGCTTTATTGACCTGTTTGATAACGCAACATTGCATATGCAAAAAAAGAGTTAGAATTATATCTTAAACTTAATTAAATTGTTTTTCTTTTTAGATTAAAAGATCTGATTATTTTGAATGTAAAAATAGTTTAATAGTAAACATTTTCTAGAACTGCAAGAAAAAATTACTTGATTAAAAATTATTTCTTCATTTGTCATAAATATTTCGATTAATAAATTTTTAATTTGAGTTGGTAAGTAAATAATAAACTATTAAGAACTATCGAATAAATTTTTTTTGTGTTAAGTAAAATTTTCTTGTTTTAAGAAATTTTTCCTCTCAGTGTACTAATAAAACTCTAATAAATATTCGTGCAAAAATTTATTTAGATCTACTTACTCTATTTAAAAGTTATTTATTTAAAACTACAGCAAAATATAGTAATTTTTATTGCAAAAATCATTATAAATCAAATTTTTTATTTTTTTCTTCTTTACAGCTAGTTTCAGGCCCAAAATTCGAATAAGTTTTTTGTTATTGATTAGAAAAAAAAAAGAATAAACGTAATAAGTTTTTAGTTTTTAAATTTCGACAACTTTTAGCTGGTACTACTATTTTATAGCCATAACATCCTTAATAAAGAATTTCGAACGAGCTTCCGTTTCATCGCGACTGTCTCGTCACGATAGTCGCGCGATAAGCAATGGACACGAGCATACTTTCGTTTCGCTCCCCAGTTCTTAATTAAAAACTCGCGCGCATGATATCGTCGGGGGAGATCGCGTTACGAGGAAACGCGATATTGTTTTTTCTCTCGCGAATTTTACGAATTGCAATTTCCAATACGGGCAGGACTCCGCCTGACCGGTGTTTTTAAACCTATCGGTGTTTGCCGCACGTTCTCACGTGCCATACCGCATTATCGTCTCTTTTTAAAGCTGACGTTCTCTGAAAATCGAAGAGCAGTGATAACAAATCGCGACAAGATGATCCCATATTTTATTATTTACAATTTTTCAAATTAAGCAAATTGAGTTATTATATATATATATATATATATATAATTATTCAATAATTGCAACACTAATTTTTAAATTTTAATACAGAGATCTTAATTATTCGCAGTAGAAGTAAAACAAAATTATTTTTCAACCTCTGTTTTAATATAAAATATAATTGTGTACGGACATCTTCATTTATTCAACATATGTAAATATTTTTACATTTCATCGTGAAATTAAAATAGACAGGGTAAATAATAAAATGAGATGAAGATAAAAATGCCACGTGCGCGATTTAACTTTCGCTAACGAGAAGTCGACTGAGAATGATACATTTGCATCCCGCTGAGACCTACACGAAAGAAGTGACGTGAAGGGACGGTTGATGTTCCGATGCGAGATATCACGAGTTGCATACAAGGGGTTAATTGCGTTCTGCCACGTTAAGGAGCGATTACGCGGCGGTCGGTCGATTTCGCGAGCAAATCCGCCACTGTTGCTCCGAGACAAAATCGCGCGTGCATTATTGAAAGCTAGTTTTGCATGTTACTTAATAGAACGCGAAGAGAAAAGTACTCATATGCATATTGAAGGATTGAAATTGTCGATTCTCGCAAGATTTTTATTTCCAACTTTACTATTGTCGTCTCAATACTTTCGCTAAACGCTCTGCACAACTTTCGAAGTCGAGATTTTAACATATTCTTACCTTACAATAAAGTTGTTTTAAAAATAGAGATGTATGAAACTAAATCACATTTCTATACAAAAGATACGAAGAAAATTAAGGAAAAAACTGAAATAGAATTACGTTAATGCAGTAAGAATATTACATATTATTTATTTAAATTATTTATTTATTTTTAATGCTATATTATTATATTATATACTTATTATTATTATTATTATTCAAGCCCTAAACAAAAAAGTTTAAGCTCTGTCTTACGTGTGCAGACAATCGTCTGTTACATACATTTAAATTTGCCGAAATCCGCATTTTCTTTTTTATACAATTCTCAGTCTGGTCGCAAGAATATCCATCGGCGCAGTTTGCATCTCTGCTTGGAAATTTCGCGCATTCGAACCAAGCGATGCGGATTTCCTGACTTGTCAGCCCGAAGTGTTGCCCGTGCCAGTTTCTCTCTCTCGGTGGCTCCTGAATAAAATTCCAAACGTATTCTTGAAAATCCATTATCTTCGGCGAGGGGTGAGTAAATTTTACTTCAACCTCGCCCGCGCATATCCCCTGAATAATTTATTCCCTTTAATACGCCGAGTACCTTCCCATTCACTCGTTCGGTGATTATCCCGGCTGTTTGCATAATCCGTTGTGAAGAGTGCATCGCGTCTGCATTATAAATGACAGTCTTATCGCGTGCGATGTTTTAATCGAGTTCGAGTAGCAGTGGAAAGACGAGTAATCGTTCCAACGGTCGCGATATCTCACCGGAACTTTCACAGAATGTTTGACATTCCCACGCGCGCTGATGTATGGAAATAATTCTTTTCGCAGTAATTCAATTCGATATCGAACTCTTTTTCGACATGTTGGCGAGAATGTCAACCCACACGCACACACCCACATTTATCACAAAACTTTTTAAATATTTAAAATTAAAATTAAAAATACGTAATATTACTTCAAATTAATATTCTCAGGAGAGAAAAATCTACTAGTGTTTGAGACAATAAAGTTGAATATATGAAGTTAACCCCTATTTATTTGAAAATTATAATATTCAAAGTTTAGGCCATTCTAATTTTATATCACATTGCTATTATCCAATATTATTTTATTTCAAACGGTTCTCCAGTAAAACGAAAAAAAAGAAACAATTTTTTTAGCTGATTTTTTTTCCAAGAATCAAACATTTTCTTATCGTGATAGATTGTTCTAGTTGTTTCAAAACAATTTCTAAAGTCGGACAGCTCCAAAAGTTCGGAAAACAAAAGAAAACATTTTTCGATGTACGCACTTTCCCGGAGTAAGGGTAAACGTATCCTTCTTCTCTTGTTCTAATCAAAAACTTCTTGTTCCGAGTTATTCTACACAATCTACACTGAGAGAAACATTACTAAATTTTAATAAATATTTATTCGAATAATACTCATGAAATATTTACTAAATATAAATATATTTATTTAGTACAAGAATCACTAATTTAAGCATTATTTCTTCTTATAGAGTAAATATTTATGTACCGTAAGTAAATATTTCATTGCAAATATTCAAACAAATATTTATTAAAATTTAGAAATTTTTTCTCTCAGAGTATAAGCCTATGAAACATAATTCTGTAGTACATACTGATATTTCGATAGGAAGAAAAATCTATTCTAAATTTTTCGAAAAGTCCAGTTTCTATAAATATTGGACGTTAGTCAATGAGAAATAATTTGATGTTTTTAACAGTTGAAAAATTAATATAAACTTTAAAACGTCACGATTTCGGCAGTTACCGAAGAACAATTTCACGAAACGACAAGAATGCACGCATGATAATTTTTCATTCTCAAGTAGATAAGCTCGTAGAGGCATCGCCGGAGAAACGTGAAAGAGCTGCGGCGAGTTGAGAAGCAATGTCGCCGGATAATAAATCGATAATTCGTGTGCGCGACTTTCGACCCTGGGAACAAGCGAGCCGGAGAAAAGAGGGCCGCATATGTCGGCGACATTTTTTTTTTTATTCAGAGCTCGTTTGTCTCCGGAAACGGCTGATTTGCCATTTGATTATACGGTGGAGTTGGCCATCTTCTTTGTGGATACGTCGTTTCGCGTTTTTAGGACGGGATGACGGATGACACACGATATTAACAGTTTTCTTTTTTTATAACACCGCGCACGTTCGTTTGATGGATATTATACTTGTTAGACATTAAAATTCTTGAAATCGTTCCCTCTGAATTGTTCTCATTCGTATTACTGTTGCCCGATTCGCCCATCAGTTTGTTATGAATATTTTATTTATATGAAACACACATTTTACGGAAGGAAATGTTTATCCTTATTGTTCAAAGAGTATTATTCTTAGATAAAATGTCTTCCGTTATTTTCGATTGAATATCAAAGACGATCCGGAAGTTTCATGATAAACTACTTGACTTATTTACTCTTATTTATTTGATAACCTTTAAACTACTCTCTCCGCGCCGCATAAGCTATTTTTAATCTCATAAAGGGCTTATGTTCAGACATATATTATTAACCCTCCGCTGGAAATAACAATCTCACACTTCGGTGTCATTTTTAATTACTTTTTATGCGCATACGTGTACAATTCAGTTTGCATTTCCGTTGCAAGTAAATGTAGCGACGCCTGAAAAGTATGTTCAATTTTACCTCATCTGTGGATGGCGTAATTATCTTCAACTGCATACGTGTCTCTTTAATCTTCGTTCAACAAACGCCGGGACTACATTTCTGCGGATATTTGCTCTCTAATTATTTTGTCTCATTCTGTCTGCAGACAGCTGACAGACGCGACGTTTCACAACCTCATTCTATTATCCTGTATTACCTGGTACCCTTACCGATGCGTTTTCTGCGTAATATTTTATTTCACGTGTCAGATCTATGCCAACGGAATGTTTGTGGAAACATCGATCAAAAGCACTTATCCGTTATTGCCGGGGGCTGCTCTCTTTCCCCTTCGGGTGCGTGGGTGAATAACTCGCTCGCTCTTAATTTGCAGAAAAATGAAGCTCGAACTCCAGATGGACCGGGAGAAGGGCCTCGAGCTCTTCGGCAAGCTGATACGTACAAAGAACATCGAAACTCTGCAGGGTGATCAGCCCAAAACCGGTCCCGAGCCACTTCATCCAGCCGACTCCAAGCAGAAATTACAGGTAATAATGATACTGATAACAATATAATTGTTAACGGTATAAACCTAATTCTAGAACTTTACATTGAAATCCTCTAAGAGTTAATAGGGGAAAATGGTCTACCTTTGATCAATCTTGACATTCTTTATTGTGCAGGTTTTGGTGTCTAAAAGTGTAAAAACAATTCTAAAATATTCTTTCACGTATTGATATTGACGCATACTTTTGTAGATTTAAATTGTTATTTTTTCATATATTTTTCTTAACATTAGAAAAAAATTGAATTCTAGTCAAAGGTACATCACTCATGATGTACCTCTGATCAATATAAAAGAAGTGTGTGTGTAGGAAAAGTTGAGATAATTCTATATTTTTATATTTATATTTTTAACGTTTCTGTACGTTACATAAAGTTTTATATAAAATATATGTGAAAAGTAACTTGAATACACTAAAATAATATAAGCACAGTAGAACAATTCCGTATTATTCAAATTCAATCTTAACAAAAATAAAATTTTCTTACAACATTTTTTTCAAAACTTTACTTTGACCTTTACCTTCACTTTACTTTACTTTACCTTTACACCTTCACCTTACCTTTACCTTTTTCAAGGTAAATAATATCTATTACTGATCAAAAGTACAACGTTTGCTCATTTTCTATTTGTTGTTAATTTTATAAATCGTAAGTTAAGATTGATAGTGTTGAATCGTAAAAAATTTTTAGAAAATTACTTAACAGTATAGACAATTGAAATATAAGTTAAAATATGTATGCAAAATACTTTATAAAAGAAAAACTCTCAAAACTATTTATTTTATATATACTCAAACAATAAATTATTTTTCATAGCAGCATAATTCTCTTTATTATTAAAATTGTGTGCTATAAAGAACTTTTAATAACCAAACTGCACAAACTATACATTATTACTCTTACAAATATTCAATAGACAGTTTCACAGGATAGCACGGTCAAAGATACAAAGAGGAGTCAAAAGAACATCATTTTCCCTTACTTTCAAGCGTACGTTTTAAATTATGGAATCGAAATCGTGTTAGTGGGACTTGGCTCTTCATTAGGATCTTTATTATAGTATGACTAGTCGTTTCCTCCAATTATTCGCCTACACAAATGAGCGAGAAAAGCCGGTGAAACTAATATGAACAGCAAGATAACGAAAAACGAGTGTGAAGGTAAATTAAAGGGCAGATGTTTAACAGCGCTCGTCGCTCTTAATTATCAATTAGGAATAACGTGTTAAATTTCCGAGCGGCGAAAATAAAGGATCCGTACGCGGCCGTCGCGTCGTGGAAATTCATGAGGAAACTCGCGAGGAAACTTTCGCGTTAACCAAATTATAATTCTCGCGAGTGATACCGCGCGATTATAAAAAAAAAAACGCTGGAGGCATGCTGTGCTTGTTTCAAATTTGCCCCCAATAAGCTAAAACGCTCCCTCGTTTCGTTGCAACGGCGAAGACGGCGTCCATTAGAGAACACGGGCAAAGTTCTGTGAACGACGAAGTCGAATGTGGAAGAAGTAAATGCGCGTGGTTCGTGAAAAGACATGTTGCTAGGAAATTTGTCGTTTGCGCGAACGAGTTGGAGGTGCTCTGTAATTTCTCAACGAACCGTACGAGTTCTGTGTACGTGTACGTATGTACATATGTATATATATTGTATATATTCGCGACGGTATTGTCGCCGCAGTAATTTTGTCGCTTCGATAGCTCGTGTCGCGCGTTAAAAGAAAGAGACACGACAAACTTCCGTACATTTCAGACGGCGGTGGCGGTCGCTGCAAAGCTGTTACCTTACTCACAGTGGACGGCTCCACCGCAGTTGCGGCGCGCATAAACCGTCGTGAAGTTTCCCAATAACCAATCTACTTCTCGCAGGAAAATAGCACAAGCCCGATACGTACAGGCGTGTACATACACATGTACATAGACACGAAGAACCGTTGCTCCGACTAAGACGCAAATTTTATCTAATGCGAAAGTAGCACGCGACGAGTCGGAACGGGGAGAATGGGGACCACTATCCCAGAGAAAACGGAAGAACAGCGTGGTTCGGTTACACGATTGTCGCTGGTAACAGCGAAGTATCGTCGACGATTAATTTTTCCCGATGGTTTTCAGGCGATCTCTCGTTCTGACGAGAGGAAGAGAGAAAGAGAGAGAGAGAGAGAGAGAGAGAGAGAGAGAGAGAGAGAGAAAGAGAGAGAGAGCTTAATTCCCTACTCTACATTTTTATCGTCGAATCGCGATTTTTTACGTATCGAGGGGAAAAAACGATATGCTGGTTACAGAACGTCTTTCAAAAAACGATATCGGATTTTGTCTGACGTGTTTTACTCGTACGTGCATATTTTATTGATTCGCCAAGCACCGTGATGCTTCTGATCATCGATTTGTCCATCGGATTGTACACGAGAATTTTTTCGATGAAGGTAAACAAATTGCATCATTTGCCAAACCCATCGTCTGTCGCTTTCGCCGAAAGTGGTGTACGGGGCCTCAGAAATTACGAGCATAACGACGTTATACGTCCAGGACGACCCTCTCGAACGATTTCCCGCGAGGGGACTTCCGGTATTTACTACGCGCACATAATTCCGGCCCCGAGCAACCTACATCCTCATTCGTTATTTAACTCGCTCGCTCGGCACGAAAGGCATGCAGGATTGCGCAGGACCACGCAACGACGATCAAAGTCCGTTTGTCCGCACACGGACGAAACGATCGATCATTTTTGTGGAGGAATTAAGCGAAATTAAGTGTAGTTTGTTACTATTTAAATATTATTTTTTCTTCTTCCCTCTTTCTTAAATAATTAATCTTCATGAAATATGACTGATTATTTGATCTTTTTAATTGGTCCTATTTTAAATGGAGTTTAAGAAACCGAAATAACACGGAGAGAACGGTTTTGCTAATCTAAAAATTTAACTAAATATACAAATCTGAAAATAATTTTGTTACATCGTCAAAATAATTATATAAAATGTTTAAACTGATTGTCAGAATATCCAAATTTTTTGCAACATTACACATGCCGATATATGAATTTCTATTCTACTGAATAAGAACGCACATGCATTTTCTTCTTGCTTATCCTTACAGGAATTTAATATTGATGGTATTAAATTGGCCAGTAAATTAATTACAATCCAAAACTTTGTTGAAGATACATTAACTTCAAAGTTTGATAAATGTTTTGCTAGCTAACAAATTCTCAGACTCGACTCTACTCTGATTTGATATCCGCGTTTTAATTTCTCTTTTCTAGGAAAGAAAATATTTCTTTATCTTTATATAAAGTTCCTTCATCGAAGTGCCGTTGATGTTTATAATTTAATCATGATAATCAAGAAAATCAAGAAATAAATGCTGTACAAGATCGAACTTAAATAAGGATGATATATTTCCCACAGATATTTCTTTCAAAAACGCTATGAAATTTTCCGTAATCGCGCACGGGCGCATAAATCAACGTTACGTTATGCGTCAACGTTACGTCAGACCTCTGCACCCATACCAGTAATAATTCACGTAGAGTATTTGCATTAATCTGTGATATTGCACTTTTCATGTTTCAAACATCGCGACGATATGTCCGGATCAATGCTGAACGCTCTGCGAAATCCGACATTGCTAATCGCGCAAACTGCATTTTCCATCATTACCGTGCAATTACTTCTCAATGGAAATTGACTAATTGTAACGTTATATCGCGATGCTAGATAATTCGATTCGCTGACCACCGGAGACCTTGCAACTTTTGTAATTACGTATGCCATTTGATATGCGATCCCACTACAACCCGTTTTTTAACCTGTTCCCCTTTGATTCATTAGCAATTACAAGAAGTGTTACTCCCTGTTTATTATGCGTTACATAATTATTTCTATCATCCTGTTTGATTTATCCTTTTGTTTACAATGTAACAGGTTACTTTTAACTCGAAAATAATCGTTTTTTACACTCCAACGTAGGAAAAATGAAGCTCTCGTCTCTCGTCACAAAAAATTTTGTTACTCATCCAAAATCCATATCTACCTTCCATTCGGAGATTCCGAGATCCAATACAATAGAAACAAGTTATGACTCATGTATTCACAGTATCTATCTATGTATTATAAAGTTAGAGTGTAAAAAATATTCAGGTGATCGTTACGTTATAAAATCAATCAAATGATCGAGAGTTCATATTATAAATTATAAAATAATAGTATAAATTTTTGAATCAGATTTATAATTTATCAGGTTTATAACTTTCACCCTCTATCGCTTCGATCGCCACTTCAAATGAATGGAATTCGCGCAGAATACTTACCTGGATAGATAGCTTCGTGAATCGTTAACTGTGGGAGTTGAAACAGCGATTATCATTGCTCATAAGAAATGATCTTATCGTATTTGATGTCTCTAACTCCACTTGTCGCAACCGCGAATGATATCAACGTTATAACGCTCGAAGCGGTTCGCGCCGGCTTGAGTCTCGCCATGCGAATAAGGTGCAGACCTGCGGCGTATACACAACAATACGCCGCAGGTAACGAACCCGAAGCATCGTTCACGAGCTGACAATCCTCGTTGTCACAAAATATATAACACGTGATGAAACCAAGCCGCTATGTTTCCGTGTTCCCTTGTGGAAAAGTATTATTGGACTCGCGTACACAGAAAAAAAATTAGTATCAAATCAACAAATTCATTGTTTCATATATAAGCAAGAATATAAAATCTCCTTTATAGTAAAGTATTTATAATCTCAAAGAGACATAATTTGCTAACATAAAGAAATTTTGTTTCTTCATGTAAGCAAATTATGTCTGATCAAGATTATCAAATTCTTCCAAGAAGATTTTATATTCTTGCTTATATATGAAACAATGAATTGTTGATTTGATAGTCATTTTTTTCTGTGTAAAAACTATCGCTACTAATAGTATATAAATTGGATTCGAATGGTTTTCCAATAATTTGCAAAAGTTTTTTCGCGAGTCCAATAATATTTTTCCATAAGATTTCTTGTATTATAAATGAATTTATAACAAACGGTCGTCACGCGCTTTTTTTATTGATTAAACCTGACGATTTATATTTGCCTTGATAATGAGTAAATACTGCTTATGCGAAGAAAAATCCAAAGCGTAGCTTTGTGAAATGTATATAAATCTAAACAGTGCAACCTTAGCGAAACAACGATAAGCGTAAGTTTCAAAAGACAATGGTTTATTCCAATCTCCATTCTCTATCAGCGATTTCTATTGTGCGATTTTCAGTGTGTAAATCACGAATG
Source organism: Solenopsis fugax (assembly GCA_003595255.1). Classification (NCBI taxonomy): domain Eukaryota; kingdom Metazoa; phylum Arthropoda; class Insecta; order Hymenoptera; family Formicidae; genus Solenopsis; species Solenopsis fugax. The sequence continues at coordinate 39,872 of QKQZ01004043.1, read as the reverse complement.
TTCTGCACAGCGATTTAAATGCATTTTATTAGTTTGATTTTTTATTTGCTTGAATCGCACTTTTACTTCCCATAAAAATTGAAGCAAAAAAGTAATAACAATGAGTTAAATTATACAAATACTTAATCGAAATAAAGAAAAATTTTATTCTTTAACTAATAACCAAATTGAATAATTCTTTTTAAGCGGTACAAGTGGTCAATAAATTTTGTTTAAAAAGAAGATTAAATAATTTATGTATACTAGTTATAAATTATATAAAAATAATCTTGCTATCTAGATTGAATTATATAAATTGAATCATAGACGAAGTATATTATAGTAATCAAATCGCAGGTTCATTGTCGAGTTCCAACATCTCAATCGAGTAGAATTAATTAAAATTATTTTATGCAACACTAGCAAGTCTACGACGAAGTTTTAAGATTACATTAGTAATTCATTCATTAAAATCCTTGAAGATAAAGGATATTTTCCATGTAAAGTTTCGTTATTAACATTAAATATTTCGATGAAATAAAACAAATCGGTTATTGACGCGCGATCTTGGCACTTGTTTCATTGCGTACGCAAGATCGCCACGCATTGTCATTCATGCGACTCGAGCAGGCGTATAACATTATTATCGCGGCATTATTCTCCGAGACATGCCATCGCGACAAATAGGAGAGAGCACTTAATCAAATTCACATGATTAGCTAACTCCAACTCGTGCAGACATATCGAGGTTAATTATTAAAATGAACACATCTTATCACTCGGGACATTTCTGAATTGCGAGTGAAAGGGTTCTATTAGAGGTCGAACAAGAATTCATAGCTTTTCGATCCGTAATTCTGTTAGTAATGTTAATAACATTGCGCGATACGCGCCCATCGAGAGAAACTTCGCGATTGCCTTATTTTTATACGTGTCGAGCATTTTAGCCTCTCCCATAGTCGACGTGAGAAAGAATTTCCCCCGGAGGGTTTCGCGTTTATTAATAACTATCGGAGGTGAGTTGCAAAAATGGCACTGACATTCTAGAGAAAGAAGTCGACTAGAAGACGCAATTGTTTCTAGTCTAACTTCAAAGATGCATACGCCGCAAAAAGATCCCCGTTGTATCTTTCTGCAAAGCGGCAGTAGCACGACGAGAGGTCACGTTTCTCGCTCTTTTCTATCACCTCGCTACATTATTTACAATACCGTTACGTATTTAGATCGACGTTTGCGATCGACGGTAATGGTTGTGTGGGACGTCAAACATCTTCCGTGACAATTCACCAATTTTTAAAAAAAGGACGTGACCAGGCAAAAATCGAATATAGGAATTTTGTTGCCCGAAATATAAAATAGAAAAGCGATGCTTCGCGAACAATAATTTGGGTCAATTATTTTGATTGCGAAAGAAAAACGCAATTCCGATGTAACACCGAAATGAATAAACTCTCCGGAATTATTTTTTTATTTAGGTTAATTCCGAAATAATATGTTTCCGCTTCTAGTCCGTGAAAATAGATTACGTGTTGCAAAGTGCAATTTAATGTCAATATAATTGAAATAAACGAACTTTTAAGTAAGATTTTTATCTGTGAGCTAAAATGCAATAATTTTTGTATCACAGTGTTTATATGTACATACATTTTTTAATGTGAGATTTTTATAGCGCAGGAGGATTATAGATAAGATGGATTTTCTACATTTCCGAAATAATTACTGTTTGCAGAAGTGCCTGACGACTCTGGACCTGACGTCTTTAGGAGTTGGCTCCTGCGTCGGGACAGGGATGTACCTTGTCGCAGGAATGGTGGCGCGCAGCGTTGCCGGACCTGGTGTCGTCTTCTCATTCATTATCGCAGCCATTGCTTCCATTTTTTCCGGTGAGTAGCACATCTTTTTGATATGGAAAAGAGAATTTTTCTGTTACCGCTTGCAGTTGGCAAAAGCAAGAGCGTCATACGATTCGATTATGATGTTGCAGAATCATTGTAGATGCATCAGAAAATGCATCTATTTCGACTTTCTTCTAAGGGATTTAGATAAGGGATTTATCAGACGCGCGAGATCAATCGGTTGCCCAAACACACGCGATTCCAACGTCGCGAATTTAAAGATGCATCAGACATCCCTGCAAAGTAAATAAAATTTGGAAATGTGTTTAACATTAACACTTCAAATAAACTATATGAAAATTGTGTGAATAAGATTATATTTTTATTTAATAATAGATTTTTATAGTTTATTTACTCTACTTGTCATTAAAAATTATATTATTTTTTACAACATTAAGAAAAATCTCAATTTTTTTGTATAAGCACTTTAAGTATTCAAGATGATTTGTGCAAAGTTTCATTGTGATTGTCTATTTAATTATTTCGTAAGTAAATAAGTAAATAAATTTTTTTATTTTACAGAATTGATTTCTGCAATGAAACTTTACATAAATCATTTTGAATATTTAAAGTGCCTAAATAAAAAAGTTCAGATTTTTAAAATTATTTCCTATTTCATTATTTCATCATTAATTATATTTTTATTAGAACACATGTCTACTTCTTATTGAAATAACTTTTTATCCAGATAGAAAATCACCGCTAAATTTTTTCCATTACTTTCAAATGCAATATAAAATAACCTGTAATTTTTTCATAATTCTCTTAATATTTTGAGAAATGTCCTATACATCCTTAATCGGTCGACGTTACCTGGCATCGAGTCGGCGACTTTATCAAGTCACTCCTCGCGATCATCGTCATCATCGTCGTCGTCGTCGCGGGCCGCGCCTTCCGCACGCGATTCTACTGCGATTCCACCGCGCAATAACGCGGTGGTGGCACACGTACACGTACCCTCGCACGGGGCGCCGACTTTGCACGGTCCACGCGAGCGGAATACGAAAGTAGGGATTTATTTCTGCCGCGATTCACAATCCCGTGGCCGAAGGAACACTCGCACGCGCGCGCGAGTGAGGAAGAGGGAAAGAACAAAGATGGAAGTGGCCTTTAACCGTTGGCGGTAAAGGGTTTCCGACTATTTTTATGGACGATCAATTTAACGATGGACAGGTACATGTGTGCCGACCGTATCATGTGGGTGTGATGTCAATGCTTCGGCGGAGGCGGTCATAGAACGGATAATACCCCTAACTAGACACGATGATGTATGACAGTCGCGTATGAGTAAATGTTTAATCGGAAGACCACTATCTGAGTATATACGTCCGAATCTATCTAATCCGTTTTATATCTTCGCCTTCTTCGCTCAACTTCGAAGTAGGATTGTAATTAAATGATGTATGAGCACGTCGTGTCGTGCGCGAGTTATAATGATAATTGAAACTTTGCATATCCTGAGCATATCCAAGTTGTCCGAAAGGTACATGAAAGGTGCAAATGAAGTGTTTGCGTGTGATCATACAGCAGATAGCTGCATAGAGCCTCGTGCGATCAAATGACGAGCGAAATACGAAAGAAAAAAAAAAAAAAAAAACGGTTTTGTTAAAGTATATCTAAAATTTAGCTACGTATAGATCTGAAAATAATTTTTTTGTATTGGGCCATCAAAATAATTATTTAGGACGCTTCAATATGACGAGCAATGCAGCACATAGTTTTGACATTCTAGCAACCTACGCGGAAAGAAGTGACTTAGCTAAATGTCAGTAGCTAGTTCGAATTTTTCTGTCATTACTAAAAGTTGACAGTTAAAGATAAAATACATTTACTACAAGATTCAACTTTATTATCTAAAATTAAAAACGTGCTTTAACACGAATAGCCAAAAAAATGGCAGCTATTCCTTAATGCTTTACGTAAAACCACTGCATTCGAACCGCAATTGTTTATGGAACGCTGCCACGTTCTAGCAGAGAATATTTTTACCTAGTACTTTTCGATAACTAATTTTAGCTTCGGCAGCAACGACATTAGCTGTCCCTATTTTAAGGACACATCTTAGTTGCCATGGCTATATTTTAGCTTCGTTGATTAACCCTTTTTCTGCGCCGTATAATTATTTTGATCTAACAAAAAATTTTTTTGAGACGTGTATCTAACTAAATTTTTAGATTACCTTAGCAAAACCGTTCTTCCCATATAGTCGCGAGGTAAACTTCTTTATAAATTTATCCCTTAAAATGCACGATGCATTTCTCACACGATCGTTATCGTTCAACGGGACGACGGTTTAGGATGTAAGACTTCCTCTCGCCTGGAAGCTCCGACAATTTCGGCAGTAAACGATAAGTCAGGTATCCCCCTCGCACGGCAGAGCGCAGTAGACTCGAGGGAATTTGTAGTCTGCGGTATGTGGCCGCAGATAAGAGGCTTATTCTGCAAAAATATGGATTTGGGTAGCGGGAAATATATGAACCGGAAAATTTGTCTTCCACCGCCGGTACATCACGTACGAATCCGTCGACTCCGCGAACGGATTTAGTCCGCATAAATGCGTAATTCTGCAGAATCTCACGCAAACATCTTCAACACGATGCTCGGACATACGAACGGAGTATTATTACGAGGAGGCTTCACGAGATCCGATTGAACTGAGATAGAAGGAACCGTATTTTGAAATGTATAATGATACTTTAAAAACGTTTAAGGATATGTCAGTTTAAAATTATATGAAAATTTCCTACAAGAGCCAAACAAGTTCATACAGTTAAATTTTTTCAGGAAACAATATTTATCTTCAAAAATTGAACATTATATAACTATATGATAATTTTTCTCCGAACGTATAATAAAAGTATAGAAACAAAGTTTTATGCTTTGATTAATATTCTGAGGATTTATAAAAAAAAAAATAAATGAAAAGCATACAGACTTGCTATTTGTTTTTTTGCGGAAATTTTACTATCTATTTATATTTATATTTTCCATTTTCTATTTAATCCTTGTCGGAGTAAAATTGTTCACGGATAAAGGATGATTTAGCGCCATAAGCCGGATTTTCGTAAAAATACACTTTTTGTGAGAAATCGTTTATATGTATTTTGAAAAAAGTTACATAAAATTATGTATTCATATATAACATTCTCGCGTGAAAATTGTATTTTATGTAACAGGATATTTCGGTACATAAATTTTTTCCTTTTACTTTTGCGTAGGAACTCTTTTAGAAATTAGACACCAACGGGACAATTAAAAACCGTGTCAGGAGTTGACGCGCAGTTGCGCGAATAGTTTACTTTAACTATACACAAAAAGGTACTTTACATTTACTTTGCAGGTACTGTTACAGCCGTAAGTACAGCACTGCAGCGTGTTAGTCTACCGTTACAAGCACTTTACCGTTCGCCATCGAGCTCTGTTCGTCGTATCGATAACAGCTCGTCGGCTCGATCGTCCCGAATATCGATATCATTGCGACATCGGTGCGGGCGCGGAAAATATCCGTCAAAATGAAATTTGCGATTCATCGCCGCGCGAGGCACTAAACGTGCCACCGTAAACTGCGTGCATGCGGCGGGCGCGATATTCGCCGACGGCGAAATTGCGAGCACGGTTTCCACGGATACGGAGGCGATGAATGGACCGAACGTGTCTCAATCAGTCTTGTTTCGCTCACGCCTATTTCGCTGATCCTTTTATCGTCCGTAATTTCGCCTGCGGTTTGCGTCCTCGTGAAGCAATTCGTTATCACTCGCTGCGCCATTCGTCATATCGCGCCGATGTCGCATGAGGAGAACGAGAAGAATACTAACAAGGGAAAACTCTCAATGTGTTCCTCTCCGATTTTAATAAAACTTGGTGAGTAAAGAGAGAGAGAGAAGTAAAAATATTCAATACTGGATAACATTTTTTTATCAGCTTTCAAAAATCAACCAAGTTTTTCGACTATAAAAAAGTTAATTTTTATGCCAGTGGATAGCTTTCGAAATTCCGTGCACTTCGTATATTTCCAAAATTACGCTTCATTCAGAAGTTATAGATGAGAACCGAAAGTTCGACTGACTTTCGAAGATTTTCCAATTTCATTTCTTAAATATGTTTGGTTGCCGTTAAAAAAAATACATATCGAATATTTTTACCTTCCTATACAAACTCATCAAATTTTGTTAAAATGGAAGAGGAACACCTAGAAATCTTTCCTTCTAAGTGGAATTTTCAACTTTGCAGAAAAAATGCTATTTTTATTTAAAAAATTTTTTCTCTTAGTGTAAGTAAAATGGAATTGAACTTTTCGAAAGCATCATTGTTCTGTCGTAATCTTTTATAATCGTGAGAAATATCAGATACATTTATGTGTTAAATGCAAAAAAAGCGCTCAATAATTACATCTCGATTACGTTCGATCGCAGCCGCGCTCTCAATCTAACATAAACATGAATTATCGATCTAACATAAAGCTGTAATTAGTCCGGGTATTCAGAAATCGATACCGTGCTCGAATTAATGGCAGAATTAAAGCCAGGGCACAGCGTGTCGCGGCTTGTTGTTTAATTAATTCGTTGCGTTGCTAATAGGTGAATGTTGGCTGGCGGTACTATCGGTGGTCATAACACAGTGATCATTGCTGATATTCCTACCGTAATAATCTCGAAATCATCGATGTCATTGGATATTGAAGGTGACGCGTCGTAACCACGAAAAATATTCTCCCCTTAAGGGATTATAGGAATACCCTAGCAAATAAAAAAAAAAGAGTATTTTTCAATATCACGTAAAGCTTTTATTTAAAGAGATAGATAAATAATGTGTTTCTGTTTTGAAAATATATTTATTTATTTAAAATGTACGAATATTTATTTATACGTATATTTATATGTATATTTATTTATTAAAAGTACGATATAAAGTTACATTGTAAAAGTGTTGTTAAACTTTACACGCATTTTTCTCAACACATTTTTCAAAGCGATAACTCATCCTTTATCCGATTTAAAATTTTTTAAAGCAATTTTTTATACAATATTAGGCATCAGCTCACGGAGGATTTTTAATCAGAAGCCAAGTGCACGAATTGAAAACAGACTGACAGTTTTCTGCTTTTCTTCTCGACGAATTATTAATCATATTTGTCTTTTTATATTTCTTTTGTTATGTTCTCTACGGTAATAAAATCTGAAGAGGATTTCTTGATGTACATGAGAAATGGTCTTTACACTTCTCGTCGTTCGATAATCGCGAAAGTAGAGCCAAGACTTTCGCTTCCGCGAAGTTTCGCGTCGTCTTTCCATTTCTTAGACTCGGTGGCACATTTTTTAACACGACGTGACATATAAATGTCGAGTTCACCATCAATGGAGACTAGATCCTCTAACCTTGCTGCTTGCTGACTTTGCGCTAGTCGATCGACTATAATAGAGGCGATAGCGAGCGCGGCGATTGACGTCAAAGGTAACGCGTTGTCGCTCCGCGGGGATGAGAAATTCAGGGCGTGGAGTGGTAAGCGCGTAACTCGTCAGAACGAATCCCCGCTCTGTGCAACAATGCGTTAATATCATTTAACTGGAGAGACAACAGCCGTCTCTGGCGAGTCTGAAAAGACATAAGCGGATTATACGGCGTTCACGTCAGTGCGGCCGGTTGGCCACGAGAAATCTGTCCCGTGGCGTAATCCGCGTTGAACCAGTGTTTAATCAGTCGATTACTGAAGCATCATGATTGTAACGACGGTAAGCATCACGGTTCTATCACGTCGCAACGTGAAAACGAATAATCCGCTTTAGATTGCAACGGAAAAAAAAAACCAACGAATTCGGGGCATCAAAGTTATCATGTGGCCGACCGTGAAAATTCGTGAAATCTCTAATTGACATACCTGCACGTTTCTCTTTTTCGCGGGAAAATAAATCCGTCGGATATTCGTCTATTACTTTTCATTCTACACATAAAGAAATCAGTATCAAATCAACGTTAATTGTCTTATATATAAACAAGAATATAAAGTTTTTTAAGAGTTTGAATATCATGAATTTTATTATATATTTTTTTTATTTTAATAATAGTCACCTAAAGAGCACAATACAATTGTTTTAATAATAAAGATGATATATTTTTCTTAAGGAAACCATACACAATTTCTTCAGAGAAGTAAGTTGTATCTGTCTAATTGTAAGATTATAAAAAATTTTTAAAGATTTTATATTCTTTCTTACATATGAGAAAATGCTTGTTGATTTATTATTAATTTTTTCTACGTAGTCTATTGCCAAAAACTGTGATTGCCCGATCTTTGTATTTCTTTCATTTGATGTCGCGTTTAACCCCGCGTGAGTTTAATGACGCCTCCTCTGAATGATTGTCTGTTCCCTCCTGCGTCGACCATATTCTCGTATGACTGAATTGTCTTTTCCTTTTCGGTGTGATTACAGGGGCGTGTTACGCCGAGTTTGGAGTACGAGTGCCTCATACGACCGGCAGCGCTTATATGTACAGTTACGTGACAGTAGGCGAATTAATAGCATTCATTATTGGATGGAACATGGTGCTGGAGTACCTTATAGGTACGAGTGCGTGTGCGTGCGCCCTTAGCGCCTGCCTGGACGCGTTGGCGAACGGTGCTATTTCCGGGGCGATAGCCAACAGCGTTGGCACCATACTCGGTGAGTATCAATTTCAAATACTGCCCACGCATGCAAACCGTCAATTACTGTAAGACAAATAAATTTAATTGGCAGATTTTGTAGGGAGAAAAAAAAATAGATCTCCGTAAGTGGTAAATTAACGTAAACTATTATTTTTTAATATTTGCCAAACGTATTCGTAATATTATATTTGGAATATTCTCTGTGTCTAGCACATTCTGCATTTTCGGCATTATCTTTTACATTATATCAACTCTAGAGTGCTACTGTGGGTGTATTTTCATCCACGGACTAATTCAAGTTTGGTAGAGTTTTTGTTATTAAACTTTTGATACTTAAAATATACTATAATATTTTTAAATTAATATTATTTTTAAGTATTAAAAGTTTAATAACAAAAACTCTACCAAACTTGAATTGAAAAAGAAGTATTAACTTCTTTTACATTACAATAATGTTAGTTTAGTTAAATTATTTCAGTAAATTAGTTTATTTATTCTAACACCGTGCAACTTATAAAATAGAAAAGAATCTGAATAAAATTTTTAATTATGTGATTGAATTTTCATCCACGTGTTAATTCAAGTTTAGTATAGTTCATGTTAATGAACTTTTGATAGTTTAAAATAATATTCAATAAGTTTTTTCTACATTAAATTGGTGTTAATTATTTTAACACCTTGCAACATATAAAGTAGAAAAAAATCTGAACAAAATTCTTAATTTTGTGGGTGAATTTTCACTCAGAGTGTTGATATAAGAAAAATGTGAGTAGCATTCTAGGGTTTAACATAACATTCTGATGTACCAATTTTGGAACATCCTATATGTTTACTTTGTTCTTGGACGTTTCTTCGCGCGTCAGTGAGCCTTAAAATTTCCCTTCCAGTCGCTCGTAAAAGCGTGAAACGACGAGTCATAGTCGCCTCGACGTCGTCGTCGTCGTCGGGTGCGACGTTGTAGAAATTTACGAGCGGACTCCCGTTTCTTCTCATCGAGAGTTTAGCGACGTGAGTCCTTTGTCCCCAGCTCGATCACGGAACGCTTTCTATGCGTTCTTTCGCGATAAGGTTACAGCAAGAGCGATTGATGCATCTCGGCGGATGCATCACGCGTGAACGATATGTATTATTCACGTCCGCAAAATTCGCAAGCGAGATCTTTACGTAGCTTCTCCTCGGTAAAGTAGTCGAAAAATTAGAAAAAAAGCATGTTATTTACGTCGTGATAGATACTTAAGAAAACATATTCATATAATTTAATTTTTTAAAAATATTGTATATAAAAAGAATAAAATAAGAGTAATCTTTCTTGTCCTTTTGAATAAGCAGATTATTCTTAATAATTTTTGAGTTATTCAAGAGTTTTAATACTCGAAAAAAGCCACGCGCTGATCCCTAAGTGATTAAAGTACTTTTATATCCCTTGACTTCTTCGCGCGTAAGGCGGAGTGAAGAATGAGGTCTCCCCATTAATCTCGCTGATCTCGCGTCAGATAATTAGCGGCGGTAGTATTCGAGCGAAAGACTGTTTGCTCGGCAAACAATATACGTACACCTCGCACGTATCGGGACGTAGCTGGAACTGTTAATTCAAAAAAAAAATCTTCACGCTCAGCCGAGTCCAATTCAATTTTCTAAAGAGAATTAATTTACTGAACAGGCTTTTCGTCGACATGCAAAAAAGGGGAGAACGCGCGACGGCAACGTGGACGCCGCGCCGTGCGTTTTCCCCTATCCCTGTTGACCGACGTTTATACACGAAGCGTCCGGGTCGGGTTATCTGCTGGTAAAATTAAGGTTGTGTAACGACCTTAATTTTAGCGACAGATTTTTTTAGTAAACTTGAAAGCGAATTTTTCTTACGGAAAATTTAGACGGAAGCAGCGAATCTCTCGCGCAGATGTTTAACATTAAATCGTTAATATTAATTTACAAGGATTCGTGTCAGAGCATATAAAAATTTTTCAGTATTTTTTGACACACAAATAATTTTCAACGATATTTTTTCCAATATATAGTTTCATTGAAATTAGGAAAGAGTCAGAAATCTTGAGCGTTTAATTTGTGTTTCTTCTGTGATCATTCTGTGATTATGCACAGCCCTTCTTTCACATAATGTATTGCCCACAAACGTAGCAGAAATAATTTGGATTAGTCACAATCTTTTCAACATTTTTACTCCAATAGAAGAAATTAAAATAACAGTTTTGTTCAATATTTTTTATTTTAAACAAACAATGATGTTGTATTGTTACTATCAGTTACTATCAGTACTACTAACACGCTATATCTTAAAGATCCGACCTGATGGAACCTGATATTCTGACGACAGATTCGAACGTAGAGTCTCAAAATACGTTAAAAAATTGTTTCCTCTTCTTGCACTAAAATTAAACTAGTATAATTGCGAATTATTAAATAAAAATTCCGGATATTCCGTTGACGTTATTTGAGCATATCGCGCAAATTTGATTTGATTAAAAAAGGAAATCGAAGAATCTATTAATAAGATTAAGGTCGAGGGTTTCGAGATACGATACGAAAGAGGAGGGTTCGGGATTTGTTCATTAATTTACGACACGCATAGCCACCGGCGAAACGGATCGATCGAGCATACGAGCGCAAATTGTAGACCATTTAATGCGAATAATTCGTGTCATATGTCCGTTTTATGAATATACCGCATTCAGCGACATTAAACCAATATTCTCTCTAATACATACGTCGATTTGAGGAAAGCATATCGGGAAAACGCCGTGAATTTCAGTTACGCTGTTGATCGAAAAGAAACACGTTACTGTGCTACGAAGACAATAGAATGTATAAATTGAAAAGTTTCCACACCTAACGACGAAAAAGTTTTGAAACGTAATGTCAAAATTTGAATAATGTCCTTTCGTTTTGTGAACAAAGGAAAGAAAAGAATTTACGTCATCACTCTGTGTATTCACTTTGAAATAAACCTTAAGACATAACGCACAAGCTTTGGCGTAAAATTTACACAGACTTACTTCAAGATGTAAGCCATTACACCATGTTAAGAGCTATAGCCCTTGCGTTGCAAAACGCCCGTAAAACTTGTGTTGCAGAAGAAACTTCCCTCGCGTGCGTTTCCGGAGGCCATCGAATTCTCTGCGCGTTCCAATTCCCCCGGAATTTCTTGACGTCTTCTTGAAATCTTTTTACGCGGCACTGTTAGAGAGGAGTCCGACGTTTCTCTCTTTCTCTTTCTTTCTCTCGACTGACCGAGGAGAATGATTCAAGAGCGACTCAAGAGCGAGTGATTTTTCGTGTTACGACTCTTTCCGGTTGAATCAACCTCTTTCTCAGTCAATTTTGCGAGTAATTCACGTGGGATATCCTTCTTCGCGTTTCCGTTCTCCGCTGGTTTCTCTGCTCTCGCGCCGGAGCATCGGAGTGCGTATCTCTTTCCTCTTTCATCGATTTTATCGTCGCCATAAATCGATACCTCATTATCGATCATGAGGTAAGCCGCGCCGGTTGTATGGACTGTAAATTTCATCGCGTGCCGCTTCGGCAACGGTTTTGCCGCGGCAACTTGTTAACCCGTGCAATTAAAAACATAATATCCCTTGCCGGGGCTCAATAATAATTAATACGAATTCGGTGTTATTGAGTCTAATTAATTCCCCGCGCGGCAGATCCATTAAAATGCGAATAAAATAAATGTTCCGTCGTTTCCCCGTATTTCTCGCGATTAATAAATATCAATTAAATATTAGATGTCATCGATTTTCATTATATTCACGATTGGTATTAATAGAATACTATACTATAACGCCGAGCGTAATATCGCTCCCTTTATGACGCTTTCGTGTAATACGTTGCGTCCGTGACAATGAGTAGTAAAACTGAAACTTTCCGAGAGCCTTTGTAATGAAGGTAACGTCGAATAAAAAAATTTATTAAATACAGATACTCGGGGCGATAGTATTATTGCCATTAATTAACGTCCACCTTGCGTTTCAAGAAAAAAAAAGAAGTTTAATTAAAACGGTATATTGCACTTTTTCTTTTTCTCTTTTCTAACGTCTTTCCCATGCAATCAAAGGAGCTCCATGTAAGAATGAACTTTTACGATATTAACGCACGTAGCATTATGAGAATGCCGCACGTCCCATAAATTTCGTTCGCGTTTCAGAAACTCATAAGAATAAGACGAGCGTGTTTCATCGTCTTTTTTTTAATACGCGCGACACGCGAAAAATGTTAACACCGACGCCGTTCATAAATTCCGTCGGTGCTTTCACGTCTCGCGAATGGATATGCTCTTTCGGAATTTGATGTATGCGAGAGACGCATGGAAGTTGAACATACTCGATTAAGTTGCATACACATACACGCATGCTTTCCTTTGCAAAATGTAAAGAAAGAAAGTCACATTCGTAAACTTGCGAAGATCTGTTTAGTTTGAGAAATAATATTAGATATCTTTAAACAAAGTTTCAACGTTCAAATTGCTTGGAAATACCGATAAACTATTTATAATTTGGATCTATGTCTTTAATATCAATACTGAAAATTTATACTGAGAAAAATGTTTGGTGATGTGTGACTGTATAATTGAATATTCAAGTAAGTTTAATTAGCAGCTTCATAGTTATTACTGTTATAATATTATTAATAATAATAATGTCGCAATAACAAAAAAGGATAACTGGAATTATTATATTTAAATATGGCATAAAAAATGATTGTATAATAAATTATATTTATATTATAAACTATATTTAAATTATGGTAATCCTAACTATCTTTTTATTAATACATTGTATGTTATTATTGTGTTAACATTATAACGGTAATAATTATAAAAATGGAGCTCCTAGTCAGAATTATTTTAATAATCAATTACAGTCAGAAATAGTTTTCTCTCGGTGTAATATTAACGTAAAATATTAATATTAAAGATGCTTTGAAGGATATTACAAGAAAATGATGATATAATGATGAGCGTTTTGCCCAGGTAATGTCCCGGAAGCCGAAATTATTAATGGTTCGGTGTGCAAAGGGGTTGGCTGCCTTTATCAAACTTCTTTGTACAGGCGTGTCGCGGCAGCGAGGAAAAGTTTCACTTGCGTCAGTGGAGGTAGAGTGGATGCGCCGCGACGACGACGGCCGCAAAACCGGTCAACCTTAATTAACTTTTTCTCGCGCCTCGTGCAGGAATTTGCAGATGAGTTTGTAGCCCGACCGATGCGTCGGTTACGCTCGCAACGCGCGTGAGAGTCTGTAAATCGTTCGCGTGCGAACCGAATCGCGTCCACGAAATTCAATGTCGAGAGTTAGTCAAATTAATTTGAAAAATATTTACGGGCCGACGAACGTCCCGCGGACGTTCTGTTCGGTGCAATCGATACGGATGGAACTACGTAATTCGCGACTCAATTGAAATAACACGTCGAAATCACGCGCCACTCAGAATTGGCCGGTTTTGTTACCAAAATAATCGCGAAAATCCGGAAAAAAGGTATCGTGAAAGCGCCGAAGGTTCTCCTAATCCTCTTTACAAATCACCTCTAAATATCTTCAGAATTTTTCTTCTCGGACCTTTGCGTTAATACGATAGGGTTTAAGTCCCTGAAAATCCTTTCGGTGGGTTTTCCTCCTTCATCAAGAAACGGTTCTCGTAACAAATCTCGGAAACATCGGATTCGAACGGCCCCTTCCGAAGTTCATCCCCCGGATCAGCTAATCCTCGTGATTTCGTCAATCCCGCGCGACTCAAATCCGCTGGTAACCAGCTTGCGTGTTGGGTGTTTACCAGGCACGTGTAATTCGTTGGTTAGCACGTTCCGTGCGTAACTTTACGCACTTACACGAGTTTTGCGGTCGGTACGCTGCACGTAGAGGGAGAAACCGGAAGGGGGAGGACTGGATACCTAGTAGGGGATGGATCTGGAGAAATGTCGGCGGGACGGGAGGAGCGAGGGGATTAAAACGATGGAGTTGTGGTGGAGAGGAGAGCCTGAGGGGGTTGGAAGGCCGGGCGGCGCGAGGAGGAGGAGGGAGGACAAAAGCATGAGGGGTGCGAGAGGGGCGCTTGCGCGGATGAGACTAGGTCTGGCACCTGTGGACCTCATCGATCCGAACCGGTTCGCGAACCACACGCTCCGACGCTCTTTAACCTGTCCACCTGGTCGCTGCGGCCAACCCTTTCCGTTCCCTTCCTCTCCTCCCGTGTCATCTTCGTATTTTCACAGTTCGCCTGCCCATCGCGATCGTCGTTCTTCGAGACGAAATCCGAAATCCTCTTGGAGTCGTTTCTCGACCCCGAAAGTCCGATTTATTGCTGGATTTGCAAAATATCGCTTCGATTTTTTTATTCTGTGATGCTGTTGCAGTGCTGCGTCAGCGATTTCCATTTCGAATGTAACACGAGGATGTATAACTGGATTAACGCGTTAGTAAAAGAATTAGTAAAAATTAATATTGTTGTACGATATACGATGTATATTTTCGCGGAAAGAAATGGGAGATTTATAGTCGACACGTGTTCTTTCTTATAATATATAATGATCGATTCGCTTCATTTCTTATCCTCGTTCTTTGTCCCGCCTGTATTTATATATATCTTTTCGAGAATGAAGTCTGCGAGAGAACGGAAGCCTCGCAGGTTCGGCAAGGGATACGGTACAGCTTACACACTACCTCGTAAAATTATTCCCGACGCTGTTCTCGCGATCGTTAACCGGCAGTTAGGAGGAATACCTAATCAGGTCTCTATTTTCAGCGCAGCTTATGCCCGACGGCATATCACTGTAGATAACGATATCATTGAACTTATCCAATAATAATGCGGTCGTACTCTTATGCGAAAAGTGTCACAGTTACTGGGGCATGCCGATGTTAACGTGACAGTTTACAGGAAGCGTTCGATTAAAAACTTCTCGATATTAATTGCGAGGGAGAATCAGCAGCAGCACTTATCGAGATGCAAGGACAAAAAATGCAGGGGGTTGTGCCATAAATTTTAAGACATATCATTTACACAAATCTTTTTCATGTACATTAAAAAAAATTTTTTATGATGAAGTAAATATATTTATTTTAACATTATTATTTCCTTGAATTAAAAAATATTTCTTAAGTTTAAAAATAAATTATTTTATATTAGCTAATATTTATTTAAATCAAGGCAATGATATTAAAATAAATATATTTACTTGAACATGAGAAACTTTTTTTTTTCAGTTTAAGCAATGCAAGCAATGTAAGTTATTATTGGATTGAAATACAAAACAGAAAGAAATAATTAAATTTTAAGATTGTTAATATATCTGCATTTAGCGTTGATAAGATAAAAATATATAAATAGAATATAACTTTCATTCTAATTCTGATGAAATCGGAATCTTTGATGACCCATAGATTATCGTTTGCATCTTCTATGACACGTTAATATAGTTTACATGGTTTACATTGTATACATGTAATGTAGATTATTTATATTTTACGGGTAAACGCCCAACCTTCAGAGAAATGTCATCGAGATGTCGTGAGATGTAGTCGTCTTCTCAACATCGACTATCCGGAGAAACGATTCCTACGCGAGAGAACAAGCCCTGTCGTCGAGTCCGACGCGATGTATCCTGTCTTATGCGCCGTTATCGACTGTTGTGTCTGCGGATACAACGCGATTGAAGCCGCTCGATATCGAGAGTCGACGACGTGCAAGCATGCACTCCATTTCGCGGAGATAAATGCCGAAGCCCGCGTTCTCGCCTGCATTTGCGTAATCGTGATCGACATTCCTCGCGCGTTCGGATTTCGCGTTCTTATCTCGTCTTCGCTCCCGAGAGTCGACATCATCCACCAGGAAGTTCCTTCGTTACGCGGTCATGTCTGATCCGTGGAATGGAAATACTACTCGAGCGCAAGTTTCGTCGACCAAAGTTTCGTCGTTGAGCATAATTGCGTCGCGCTGCGACGCTTGTGTCGATTTCGCCTCGTGATGATTGGCTTTCCGTGACTTTTCTACGCTTTGAAGTCTCGTTGTGAAGGGTTCCTTTCGATATCGATACCTTTTCTCTTAAGGTTCTCGACGCTCGACCTTCAAAGCTTATCCCGCCTACAAGCCGTGCACTTCAATATTTCAATCTTTTCATGCAGAAAGTCCTCCGTTCAAAAGAATCTAATGAGAGGACAACGAAAGTCGAGGATGAGAGTAATTACACTCGAAAGAATGCCGAGGGTGCAAAAATTTTTAAATAATGACTAAATACAGTTGACCTTTCGCAAACCTTCATTTTTGCACGCTCAAGGACGCGTTCAACATTTAATAGTAGATTGATATATACGAGGGTATATCGTTCAATAAGTCCTTAGAAAAAGATAGAAAAACAAATTATTTTGGGTAGATTTTTTTTTATTTTTCAACATAATCTCCTTTTAGCTCGATACACTTTTCCCAGCGTTTCTCCAACTTTTTTAAGCCGTCCAAAAAATAGGATTTCGGAAGGTCCTCAAAATAGGCATCTGTTTGGGCGATGACCTCGTCGTTCGACGTGAATCGTTTTCCGCCGAGCCATTTTTTCATGTCTCGTATTATGTGTCGTTATTGCACCGGTTGAGCGAAGAAATCAAGAAAAAACGTCCTCATCTGGCAAAGAAAAAAATTCTCTCAAAGTTCCCAAACAGATGCCTATTTTGAGGACCTTTCAAAATCCTATTTTTTGGACGGCTTAAAAAAGTTGGAGAAACACTAGGAAAAGTGTATCGAGCTAAAAGAAGATTATGTTGAAAAATAAAAAAAATCTATCCAAAATAATTTGTTTTTCTATTTTTTTCTAAGGACTTATTGAACGACCCTCGTATTTTATCGTTTTTTAAGGTGAATTATATTCACAATAACAAAGCTTAAATATTACGGAACGGACATCGCGCCATATTTTAAGGCTCGGCGCATTTCGAAACGTGATTATTTCATATTTTACATCATGAAAATCGCTGCGTGTTTATCGTTAACATCTGTATTTGCGTTTATCCGTCCCTGTCCATGTGTTTGATCGCAGTCTTTCAACCGGCAACACGATTTGCACATTGCTCGATGATTGTATTTGCATTAGAATGTGCACGCATTCGCCGAGATCGAGCTGGTCGCCTGAGCGATCAAAACCGTTTGATTCGGCCGAAAATTGCCTTTTTCGTTTGCGCGCGTCGACACTGTGCAAAGGAAATGAATCAGCAACTGGGGGACTGGCGAATCGAGGTCGTGCGAACGCATCCCGCATTCTTTGCGTTGCCCGAATAGCGCGAATAGAATGGCACGAGGATTATTTTACATCGCAGAGCCCGAAGAGGGGCTTCGGAAACCGCCGCGGTGTCGGGACAAATTAATCAACAATCTCTCGAGTTTCCCTCGAAGAAGTCGCCCGAGCAGATTGTTTTTCTTCTGCTTTAAATAATGCGGCAATCTTTATTCATTGCGACGCGGAGCTACCCCCTTCTGACGTGATTTAAGTCTCCCCTATGGTAACCGGAAACACGCTTGACGCAGCGTGACCGCTTTCCTTCGCAAAAGGTAGATGGAGACCATCGATACAAGTTAGCGGAAATTTATTCTGTACCCCGAATATATCGAGTATTCATTCGTTTCGCAGAATGAATTTCCAGCGGTGACTTTCTTTTTCGATTTTTCTGCAGCGGTTTCCCGACTCCGACCGAGCGCTTGAATGAGTGCAGCGTGTTACCCGAAAAAAAAAACCCCCGTTGCTTTCTTCTCCCTGTTCGAGAATCGCCCGATTATCTCGGCGTGAATTATCGTCGGTTCTTCGCTTGTTGGGGAATTTCCGTCTCGGGTTTCTTCCGCGTCTGTCGCGGGAACATCGTGCTCGAGCGAAACGCAGGGGAGGAGATCCGAGAGTAATTTGACGAGTTAGAATCCCGGGCATTTAGGTACCTTTTTTCGTCGTTAACGATTACAAAGGTTTTTGCCGTACGAACATATCGGCAACGATCGTTCGCCGATACATTAGCTAGTTTCCGATTGAAAATTTTCTCCTCGCACATGTTCCCTGTAACGAGATGTCGATAAAATTAACGATCCGTTAATTCAATCCCGTGTGCTTTGCGAATCTTATCCGCGCGTTAAAAAATGGGGCGATGATCTGGAATAGCAGAAAAGTATTCAACGTGAACTAAATTGGTATGTTCGATATATTATCGACGTGAAATGTATATGCCACGCAGCGTACAATCGACGTTTTTCGGTTACAATTTTAGCCTACAAAAATTGGGGTAAATTGGCAATTGAACTTCGTCGATGAAAGTGAAAAGCGTCTTATTTAACCTTTAAACACACTGCTGGAAATCCTCTTAAAATTCGATCGCTTGCTGTGTGAAGGCGGAATAAGAAAGAAAATTCGGGCTAGGTGGAAAAAAAGTTTGAAATCTCCCCTACCGACCGATATGATTAACTAACTTCATTGCTCAACTAAGATAAAATGACACGGAAGTAAAGTTTTTTCAGGAAGTTCTTCCAGACCCTCTAGTGTGTTTAAGGGTTAAAGCCAATAGCGCATTTCCAAGCTAAGCGTCTCATTTTCGTCTGCAGGACGATTTTGTGTTTCTTGTTTCGAATCACGATTGTTCTAAAACCATTGCCAGATATCTTTTGCATGTTTTTTTTTTTTTCCAAACCGACACGTTTGCCATTGACACAAGACGATAAATTTTGCTAAAGTTTCGAATCACATTCGTTTCAGGACGGCCGCCAGATTTTCTCGCGTTCGTCATCACGATACTCATGATGCTGCTAATGGCGGCGGGGGTGAAGAAGTCGCTAGTGTTCAACAACGTGCTGAACGCCATCAATCTCGCCGTCTGGGTCTTCGTCATGGCGGCAGGAATGTTTTACGTGGATTCTAGCAATTGGTCCGAGCACAGCGGTTTCCTCCCCTATGGCTGGAGCGGGGTAAGTACATACAGTGTGTATAATCGACCAAAAGTCCAAAGGAACTAGTGTCGTAGTTCCGCGCAAGCTTAAATAAGACTAATAAATTTTGCGAATGATTGGGCAATAAAATAATTACATAAAAATATTAAAAGATAACGAGGAACATCGAACTCCCGGGGGAAAATGTAAATTCGATCGGAGGTCAATTAAAACGTGAGAGAGAGAGAGAGAGAGAAAGAGAAAGAGAAAGAGCTTTACGAGCTTCTATTTCAAAACGAAATACCTCACTTATTCGCTTTACAAATTTCATATAAATAATTCCAAGCACAAATTGTTAAACAATGGTGATTCGCAACGCCACAGTATTAACGCCAGCAGCCTTTGTCGCACGGTTCTCAGAGCGCGGATAACGAAAAGAAAAAAGCAACGAGAGGCTGGAGACAGGATGAAAAAGCCCTCTCGGCTGAAGCCCTCTCGGCGTGTCTTTTTCCAGCTGCTTTCATAGGTCCCGGCTCCCTTCTCCACGCCCTCGTGCCCCGTGCCAGCGACAGACGGAATCGCATACCGCGGTATTTTGATATTTGTTTAAGGTATTAAGAGACCATCAGTTTTTCCAGAACGAAAAGAAGAAGAGATACCACTGCCAACAAAGCCGAAAACATGAAAAATATTTGAAAACATTTTTATTTGGCGATGCAATAAACTTTTTTTTTCGACGACGAGAAAATCAATAGTAAAAAATATTGCCACAAGATATTAAAATATAATTAATAAATGCCAAATTGTGCAATATTGAAAGGAAATATTTGCATAAAATTCTCGTCCTTTCACACTGAGAAAGAAAGTTATTCACTAAATTTTTCAATTTGATTAAATTTAATTTCTCCAGTTCAAGTATTTATATATTTAAGTTACATGTATAAATGTTTAAAGTTCAAGCATTTTATGTATTTAAGTTAGACACTGTTAAATATTAAAGAATCAATTTAAATCAATTCTTTAAGAAATGTTAAATAACATTTTGCTGCTTTTAACTTCTATATATGTCGAAATTTACTATTTTAACACAGAATATGTAGTTAAAAGAGTAATCTCATTTAATCAACCTATGTCTGTAATTAAATTGCTTAGTTTCAAAGTAAGTAGTAATTAATGTATTAATGTATGCACCTAGTAAATAAATTAAATTTGGGTCAAATTTAACATTTTTATAGTTAACTTGTTTAAATTGACGACATATTAAGTAGGAGCAATGGCGACCCATAAGAATGATTAAAAATAACTTAAATTGGATAGAGTTCGACACTATGAATTTAACAGTGAATACATGAATACTTGAATAGAAGAAGTTTAATCAAGTTAAAAAATTTAGTCAAGCTAATAACTTTTTTTCTCGGCGTACTCATCGTCCTCTGCTTCTTGAATAAGGCGAACCCCCGAATATCGTAACCCCTGAAAACGCGTGATGAAAGAAAATTCCGGGCAATCTGCATGAAATTCCAATCGCTCGAGGCGCGAGGTTGCTGCCGCCGAAGTCCGGTCGAGGGATTCTCCGCCCGCGGCTTACGATAGTTATGCGGGACAATGGCAAACTTGTTGCACCGAGTCGGCCTCGACAGACGTAACAGGGAAAGGACAACGATCGCGTGGAGGTAGAAGGACGGTGGAAAATGCGCCTCGTATCGCATACGAACGCCGGGAGAGAATGCGACGCGACGGACACGGCGACGGCGATGCCTGTAGCGGCAATCGATAGCGCGAGATAGAGCCCTGGGATATCGGGACCCTCCGTTCGGATGACTGTTAGGAGAAATGGAGAGCGGATCGGCGAAAAGAGAACGAGAGCCTGCACCGCTTGAGTTTCCGGGCGCGTTTGCACGCCAGGGGATGCAGGATGGTTATCTGCAGAGCCATTCCCAGATAGCGGACTCGACTTAACGTAATTTAACGTGACTCGATAGTCCGGCAATTGACCCCAGAAGGCTACCTTCCTGCTACTAAATATTATTTATGCATTGCCTACGTAGAGAGGACGTGAAATGTATAAATGGCAGCAATAGGAAAAAGTCTTCTGTTTATTAGGTGCAATAAAGAAGGAGTTGTTCTTTGAAATTATTAAGTAGGATACCTGGATAAAGATACTAATGGCATTAAGTGTAATAGCAGTTCAAATTCATACTGTCGAATTTTATCCAATTTGAGTCATTTTTAATCATTCTTATAAGTCGCCGCTGCTCCTATTTCTTACGTCAATTTAAACTAAAACAATGAAGTTAAACAAATTAACTATAAAAATATTAAATTTGACTCGAGTTTAATTTATTATTTACTAGGTGCATACCCATACGTATTAATACGGGCTACTTACTTTGAAATTAAGCAATTTAATTATAGAAATGGGTTGATTAGATGAGGTTGTTCTTTTAACTAATATTTTGTGTTAAAATAATAAATTTTGACACACATAAAAGTTAAAAATAACAAAATGTTATTTAATTCAAGGAATTGGTTTAAATTTGTTTCTTCAATATTTAACAGTGTACAAGCGAAAAATTGCTCGGAGGGTACAAGTAATATGTAGACCATTAGCGACGCACTCGCGGCGTTATGAAAAAGATGCGCGCATCAGCGTTGAAGGGGAGGGACGTTCTGCAGTCGAATCATCCCCCCGTTTCGCCGCGCCAAGAATAATAATTCGTACGCTCCGCGCGATCCCAAGGGAAATAAATTAAAAACCTGTCCGAACCAGGTTGCCGGCAAAAACAGATCCGCAATCCCGGCGTTTTGTCCCAAGCGGATCTCTTTCTCACTCCCTATATACATATACAATCTACCTATCTCACTCTTTCTTCTACTCCCGTTTTCCGCCGTTGGCATTTATATCGCGCCCCGTTGTTGAAGGAAATTCGACGTGTTTCGCGATGACGACTCCGTGCACATTTGTTACACCGGCATCAGACAATTTAAATTCTCTTTAACACAATTTTTCATTTTACTGTGATACGAGACTATAAGTAAGCTCTCTGAGCTTAAATAATACGTGTACTATCTCTTTACTCTTCTCATTTTTAGATTTGTAATTTTCTATTTACGTTAAAAGTGTTTCCTGTCTTTATCCCTCCCTTCTCTCTCTCTAAGCTTTTTATAAATACTATTTATGCATTTTTGACGTACGACTATTTATTTTTTATTAAAATAATAAGTTGCTTTGTATTTTCTATTACATTATACGTGTTTACAATTTATTATTGCTACAACAATGTGATCAATACAGTCTACTTAATTTACGAAACGTCGCGTCTCTCTCGTCTGATAACACTCTTCTCTTGATAAGGTAACGACAATTTTATCCACTTTTGCAGTCGACTGTAGCCCGACGTTATAGGATCCGGGAGAATGACGTTGTCCGCGATAATGCGCGACGGTGTAATACGACAACGGGTATATTGTGTGCATTCATACACACGATATCGACCATTTTTGCGCGCGTCTCGAGTGGCGAATAAACCGCAGCCCGCCATTATTTTGCTCACTGTGCAAAATGTCAAGCTCTTTTTTTTTTAAAGCTTCATTCCGCCCCGTCAACGATCGCCCTATGACACGATGTCACACTCGAATTAAAATGAATGGTGACCGAGCAGTCGATGGGGCTAAAAATTCATTTGTTTCGTGGAGTAGCTTCGCGTATTGTGTTTTATTGCTCGCGTTAACGCGTCGAATCTGCGGGAACGCAATTAATGATGTATCCGTCAATTTGGGGCATTAAGAAAAGTGATAGTGTTTCTCGATGAGGAAATGTGAGGCTCGAGCGTAAAACAGCGCAATAGAATCCGTCCGTTCGTCCGTCCGAATTTCCAAAGATTTACATGAAATAATAACATATGCGGTGTAGCGACCACTCCTATCACTCCTATTCGATAAATTCATCTACATGCTGGATCCGAAAATTTATTCGTTTTAAACCCACGGCTTCGTGTACAAATATTTAACCAGCTTATACAACGACCTAATTGTCTAATGACCTTTTGTGATTTCAGCGAATTTTTCGCGTACCTTTTGCGTACATCATCACGCTCGCTTTCATTTTTCCACCGATATTGTTACTGCATACATTATTGATAGCGCGGTAATTCGACGAGAATTATCTCCGAGAATTAGCTACATCCATTCACATGGAACGAGTCCTTTCTCGATATCGGCGTGTCTCGGCACGTGCCGGGCACCTTTGACTTTTACAGATCGCGATGCCTACGTGTCACACAGTTCGCGGAGCATCCTGTTCACGACAGGCCGGGCTGACTTGCTGCAACCGTTTAATCTCGCGACGACACAAGATCGACCTTACTACCGTGATCGTATTACCGACGATGCGGTCGCTGAAACGTCGCTAAAATTAATGGCTTGCAATTCTTTGCGAGATACGAGCGTATCTCTCTTCACGAAGGATATTCGTTATTTAAAAATGTAAGAGACAATAAGGACGTAAAAGGTTTTTTCTAAAAAATTAAAAACAGGTGAAAAGCTCTAAAAATGATATTAATATTTTTTACTACTTATCAATCGTTTTGCATTTGTTTGGCCGTTATTTTAACAAATCATTCATGTATCATACATCTAAAATGCCCCAATGACCAAACATATCTTCATACTTAAACATTTATAAGGAGACTTATCATTATTAATTTTTATTTTTTATTACAATTTAAATGTTTAAAATATTTATACGATAGATCATTTTAAATATTATGAAAAATAATTCAAATTAACTAATATTATAAAAGTAAGAAATTAATTTAAAAAAAATAATTTGTTACATAATCAGAGAAAATTTAGTTTGATGTTTTTAAAATTTTTTTAAGAAACTTATTTGTTAAGATAATATTTATTTTCTCTTTTTTTCTTATATAAATAAATTTAGAAACATTAAGTACAAGCATTAAGGGTATTAAAGACAAACATTTTAAAATCATAGTTTCTTTAGACGCTTTATATATGGTATACAAGCATTTTTATTATTTTCGGAATCATATTTAAGAATTTTTCATATTTTTGTATGTTAATATTAACGTTTTATATTTTTATATTTTAGTTAATTATATAATTAGGTGATTTTATATCATGAATTTTTACAGAATTCAATAATTTTGGCTATGCATTGTTAAATGTCCAGTTACTAAAACATTCACTTTATCTCTCTTTCTTACAAAATTATTATTGTACCACTAATATGCGAAATAGGAGAATAATTACCGAAATCATTATTTACTGCCTTAATTTTCATGTATTTATTTAGTTTATGCGTCAGTCTAGGTCGATCATCGTAAAAATTATTTACTTCCTTAATTTTCGTGTATTTCTTTAGTTTATGTGTCAGTCTAGGTCGACCATCGCAAAAATTATTTACTTCTTTAATTTTCATGTGTTTATTTAGTTTATGGATCAGTCTAGGACCGACCATCGCAGAAATTACCCAAGCAGAACAGGGAGTCATCACGACATCAAAATGGTATCAAAGTGACTGCAAAATGATCATTAAAAATCACTTTGTGATCAATCACGATTCACTTTGATATCATTTTGACATTATTGTGACTCATTGTTCTGCTTGGGTATTTACCGCCTTAATTTTATATGCATTTATTTATCCGGTAGTCTATTCGGTGAATAATTGAAATAATTATTTATTGCGTAATTATTCACTTTAGGGGAAACAGCTTCGATGGCGTTGATCTTGACATATGTTGTCAAGATCATATCCCTGAGTGACCTCCAAAAAGTTTTAGCCGTCGCTCGCGTTTTGTTAAAAAGTTATAATCATATAAAGTTGTAAAAATTATCTGGTAAAGGTGCACAAAAGGGGTGCAGTCTCTGACGACCTTGATCTTATATTATTAAGAAAAGATTCCTGAGTGACTTACAAAAGGTTATTAGTAATACTCACTCCTTATTAAAAAAATATTTACGAATGAAATTTTGCGACTTTCCACGCGAAGTGTGATCCACTCCACTCCCCCCTGTCTCAGGGGCGAAACGTGGTCTATAATTGTTCTGTTCTACATGGGTTTGCGACTTACTACGCGAAGCGAGGNNNCCCCCCCCCCTGCCACGGGGGCAAAAGATGTATTGTTCCACATGGATTTGCGACTTTTCACGGTGGGGTGGAACAGTACTAACATCTTGTAAAATGGGCCTCGTTCCGCGTGGAAAGTTGAAAGCCCATTTTAATTTTCACAAACTTTTTATGATTATAATTTTTTAACAAATAACGGCTACAACCTTTTCAAGGTCACTCAGGGGTATGATCTTGACAACATATGTCAAAATCGACGCCATCGGAGCTGCTTCTCTTAAAGTGAATAAATACCGAAAATTCTATTGGCTGAAATATAATATAAATGGTTTTGTTTTTTTCTTATAACGAAATGCCGGCGCGGCGGAGAAATCAAAAGTCATTACAGTCGCGGCGTAATCTTAATCTTCTTTCTGTTAAATTACGCGTTAAACTGTGGCTTCTCTATCTACCACAATTTATCTTTTGGTTCTAAATATTAGTACGAAATCGACGTCGCGAAAGCGCGAAGACGAAGGGGTGGGATCAGACCATCTCTTTGCAAGCTGGAAACAAAGGGGCGAGACCCTTTCAGAAGTGCTCCGTGGAGGATGGTGCTGGGTTTCAGGAAATTGTAGGCATATCTGCGGTCGGAGCCAAAGCGGGAGCAACTTCTAGTTTCTTTGTTCCCTGTTTCTTCGCCCCTAAACCCTTACCGCGTGTCCATTAAAGCCGATCCGGCAGGGCATCACGTACATCCTCAATCTGAATTCCGCCCGGGAATATGGCATAATTTCGCCGGCGTGAAACCGTACGTAAACCGAAGTTAGAAGAGGTACGAAAAGATGTATATCGCGGTTGTGTGAAGAAATGGAAAAATCCCCTCGAGGGCATCTCCGTCTGCATGACGGTAATTCCGCAGCGAACGGCGGGAGAGATTCCTTCTGACCCCTTTGACATACGACGCCCCGGCTGATGGGAGCGTTACATATTTCCTGCGTATAAAACGCGCGCGTCTTCGCGATTCTCATAAATATCTACTGATACGGGAAAATGTAACGCGCAATGCGGCGCAGCGGTGGCCCGAAATCACTTCTTACATAAGACACGTCACTATGAATAAATGAGTCACCGCGCATTATTCAACGCAGTTATTTAATGTCGCCGGGAGTGAGGGATGATAAATTACCGAATAAAGATTAAAGATGTAGAGATTAGGTGTACACGAGCAATTCGTAATTCATTTAAAAAAAGTATCGAAATAATTTTACTTGTGCTCGTTATTCGAAGATTTCCTTCTACTGCATTTGATTTATTACTAATCTCTTATTATTATTTTTTTATTACTTTATTATGATTAATCTTTTTTTTGTCAAGTAAGACTCGCGATTTTTTATTTCCTTCCATTTTTAAACGCACGTGATAATTTTTGCATTTTTACTTATTCTACTCTCTTATGTACGGGATACGCTTGTTTATTGTTACGGCTGCGGCTCTTCCGATCTTTGAGCTCTCCATTTGTGGGTGCAATTCCCGTCGAAAGGGGAGAATAAATCAATCAGACGAAATGTAATACGAGGATGCACCGGCTTTCTGGTGTGCTCGTTCTCTCTCTCTCTTTCTCTGAAGATTTATTCCGGTGCAATATACGTTTCTAGCCACATCTCTACATCGCATTTTCGAGAAAAATGTGAAGTTTCTCTGAAATTATTCATCCTTATTTGTCCACGAATATTCTGTGTTTATATAGAATAATAGCCGCATTTGTTATGAATGCTGGTGAAAGCATGGTAAAATGATCTTTCACGTACTAGAATTACGTAGAGTTTCAGTTTTCGAAGGCAGAGTGCAAAATATAGAGTGGAATTGCGTTGAAACGCGCGGGGAATTTGGCTCAAACGTAAATCTTCTTCTTTTCAAAATATTTCGACGAAGAATTTGTGCTGTAAATAGTTATAATTTATATACCTTGAAATTGCGAGATGAGGGTGATGTGGTGGTTCGTCGACGAGAAGAATGAGATCGCCGGTCCGTTAATGCACAACGACGCGTCTCGTTACAGCATTTTTTAATTTACTTGCTTATGGCGACTTAGCGTTCAACGGAGCGTAATTTACTCGGACAACGCATTAATTCCTCGACAATAGACGACTATAAATTACTGTTTTCCCCTCCATCTTAGATTTACCGTTCCCTCATGCCTGCGAAAGTTACCGCGTGGTTTTTGGGAGAACATACAAACTGGTTTTAAAATGAAATTAAAAAAGTAATCAATAATAAACAAACTATAAATTAAATATATCAATTGCCATTATGTGCTTAAAGAAATAATTAGAACCCTATTCCTTTTAGTTACAAGATTGGTAGCACTCTAACTTTGCTGCATTCCGTAAGTAATGGATAAGCTGAAACTGTAATTTTATTTCATGTTTGTCAGCACTTTTATCGTTACTTGCTCTTAGTTTTTTAATTATTTTTTTATAAATATTCTCGTATCAAATTTGTTTGAAGATGCACATATTAATGAGTACTGATATAAGCAACAGATAATCATATACTAACTGCATCAACATAAATGATTAAAAACTAATTAATACTATAAATTAGCATTATATATGTTATATTGTTATTGTATAATTTTACATTTATAGGTATTTTATTGGCTCAAATTGTTTGTATAATTGTTTATATATTGTGTTAGTATATTTTGTACTTTATTAATATACGATAAATTTTATTATGCATCAGTTCGCACTAACATATTTAATTTAATTTGCTATTAATCTAATAGAAATGTATTGAAAATAATGAGAACTTTTACGGTTTTTAATTTCACATATCTCTCTTGGAATTATTGTTTCCTTTACGATCCTTTTAAATCAAAATTTTTGTTATCCAACATAAATAATATGTAAATAACTAATATAAATTTGATACAAGGTAAAAATCTCTCTGCTGAACATGGCGAATGGAAATTACAACATTAGTTGACCCATTATGGATGCAGTAAAGTTTATAGTTACACAATACTGTAACTAAAAAGAATACATTCGTCACATTTATAACGGAATATAATCCTACTTTTTTTTTTTATTTACCTCTCTGTAACGTGCAGAAGAAACAAATTATTCTCCGGTCTGAAGCAATATTTAGAGATAGTCACAAGGTCTGTGCGATGTAAAGGATAGAGGGATAACGTGTGCAAGGGCCAACAGGGTCAGCTGTCCCGCTGAAAGATTCACGACCTTCCTTAGAAGCCTTCCCTCGTACCCTCTTTCAACATCCTACGCTTTATCGCTCGTACATCGTCTTATAAAATCCGGTCGTCTTCGTTCCGTATCCTTTGCGAAAGTGGAACGTTTTCTTCTTGGATAATTAACTCGAGACGTGATGTTCGCTGTCGAGAACGATGACGACAGCGGTTTTCAGAAGTTCGCGCGAATATCCGAATTATGGTCGCGACACGCGCATATAATTTTGTTCGTAGTTTCTTTGTTTCTTCGCAAACACGAAGCCACATCTTTTAATCTTTAACTCGAGATTGCCTTTGCAGCGAAGTTATGCAATACGCGTACATCACCGCGAGCAATTTGAAAACTCCGATCTCTATTCCGCGGAAGTAGAAAACGCTTTTAGTCCGGATAATTAACTAGAAACGTAAGTTCCGCAAACGGCGACGACGTTGGTTTCCGAAAGTTCGAAAGAACGTCCGAGCGTAACGGTCTTCCGGGTGCACTCTTGTTATTAATTCCTTTGTTTCCCCGAGAAGCTATACGCCTTTTGAGGGAAACGTTCGGCATTGTTCGGGGCATTGTACCGGCCGTCGCGCAATTTCTTTGCCCTCGACTAATGGAATCCCGAGTGGGGAATTCTCGAATTCCCGAATGGAACTCTCGAATTTCATATCGCTGGAGTATTTGAACGGTGTATTTGCAATGGGTCTCTCGCACATCGGGGGGCGAACCGACGCCGCGGCGTGGCATCCGCGCGACCTTTGGTCGCGATTTAACTCTTGTGCAACACGTTCGCACGTGGGCGCAGCGACGAAAACGTACAGGGGATGATGTAATCCGAGGGGAGGCGGGAGACGAGACTCGAGGTGCACCGATTGCATAACGCCCACCCCTCGCGAAAATTTATGTCAACCTTAACCGAAATTCCACCGCGGTAATCTCCCTCGTCCAATACCACGCTACTGGTGAAAATTTAAATTTCAGCATCTCCATCCGGTGACCTTTTGCTCACCCTCCTTCCGTCTCTTCCGCTTTCACCTCCTTTTCCTTT
Source organism: Solenopsis fugax (assembly GCA_003595255.1). Taxonomy (NCBI): domain Eukaryota; kingdom Metazoa; phylum Arthropoda; class Insecta; order Hymenoptera; family Formicidae; genus Solenopsis; species Solenopsis fugax. Next base: position 10,104 of record QKQZ01004043.1, on the reverse strand, counting down.
CTGTTCCTTTTCGTATAATTAAATCAATCAGTACAGAGTATTGTACAAATGATCGATACTTTTTTTAAAGATTTTGACTCTACAATTTCAACTAAAAGTTATCAAAATTTAAAAACAAGCAGAGGAAAAATTTAAAATAACTTTTAAACCAATGAAAGAAATGTGCTTGAATTTTGCACAGATATCAAAACGTAATAATAGAACAATTCATAAAATTTTTATATTTTTGATACTTATAATACTTTGAGATGTGACATGCATCCTTAATGTTAAAGACAGCGATGTGATCGCGAATCTTTTCATTTATTTTCTGAAGCAGAATGCACAAGTGGACCAAAAACACGAATGAATAAATAACTTCTTCTGTATGACTGATTTTGCACGCTGATTATTTAAGCAACGTCGTCTCAATCTTATTCTCTTTCGGAACTCATCCAAAATTTATAAACGCATCGAGCGGAGGTAAAATATGTAAACGGTTTAATATTGCATTCAAAGGGCGACACTGTCAGCAAATTTGAGAGCAGCGATGAGGGGGAGGGCTGATGATAGCTGTGCAAAGCGACTCTCACGTTGAACAGTCGGCTATTCTTATCGATCTGCAATTAATTACTTTATACGCGCCCCTGTAATCGGCATTATTACTAAATTAAACGATATGCCGACGTGAATACCGCATATCACCCTGTAATACGAAGCGAGTTCTACGGTAAATTTTACGATTCAATAAAAGCGCTATGACATTTACCTAAAGGGCTACAGCTCTGTTTGAACGTGCAACTCGATTTTCCATCTCGAATTTCCGTCAGATATCTTATTTTCGCTCCGTTTTATCGCATTTCGGTGCCTGATCAGTCTCCGTCGCAGCAAAATATATTCTGTCCGACGCGATGAAAAATCGGATCTCTCTCTTCCCTGTCAGGTTTTCACCGGCGCGGCGACGTGTTTCTACGCCTTCATTGGCTTCGACATAATAGCCACCACCGGCGAGGAGGCGACGAATCCGAAGAGGAGTATCCCCCTCGCTATAGTATCGTCATTGATCATAATTCTCGTCGCTTACGTCACCAGCAGCATGGTCTTGACACTGATTGGTGAGTAGACCATTAAACAACGGCCGTTGATCATTTGTTGGCCCTTCATTAATGGAAACGCGCGCTTGTGCTCACCTCTCGTATATATATATATATATACATATATATATATATATTCGCGACACGGGCACGGACAGAGCGAGCGACGACACGTGCTCCTCTCTTTTCGATTTTGTCGCTTCGCGTCCACTTCTGAAATTCGAGTAACTGTTGACGCGCGGGACACGACGGACGGCACTAGGACTATGTGCCTTTTTGACCGCTATCGACAAATCGAGCTAGAGTCTTTTCTGTTTGGTATCAGGATCGATTTTATCACGACTCCGAACTATAACGGTGCTCAATGAAAAAAAAAAAAATAACGAATAAAATTATTACGAAACTTACATTCGTGACGCAAATGAGAGTTGTTGAAACTTTAGCATTATTACGGCTGTTGTATTATTGTTATTATACTTGGTGTAAAATCATTATTGGTACATTGATCGCCGCGGGTGATACGTAGAGTTTCGAACTTGCGTGAAACGGAAGGGCTGTCGTTGCAGTGTTCCCAGCACGTACTCGCGTACCTCGTGTTTCAGTTCCGTACGATCAGGTCGATCAAGATTCGGCGTTGGTGGAGATGTTCGGCCAAGTCGGGGCCTACAAGTGCAAGTACATCGTCGCGGTCGGTGCGCTGGCGGGCCTGACGGTCTCCATGTTCGGCAGCATGTTTCCGATGCCTAGAATAGTCTACGCGATGGCACAGGATGGCCTTATATTTCGGTAATGATCAAAACGCCGGACGCCGAAGGGCGTACATTTCCGGCGGAATGGCAGGAATTTTTTAAAACCACCGAGACCATAGGTGTAGAATTTCGGATTGGGATTTTTTTAACGCGCACGTTTCGCTTCCGTAGGAGCCTCAGCCAAGTTTGGCCGGCGACTGGCACTCCCGCAATTGCGACTCTAACTTCAGGCATGGCTGCCGCTTTCGCTGCGCTGCTGATCCAGCTGGAGGTGTTGGTGGAAATGATGTCGATCGGTAAGACGTTATCCAGAACGATTTCTGGTTCCTGATATCGTGAAACGGGGATGGAGAAATTGGGATGAATGGAGCGAATGTACAGCTTTTTTTGTCTTATTGATTATAGACTCATTCGGAAAAAAAGTGTTAACATAAAATTCTGATGGTTAGATTTAAATAAACCTTATGTCTCTTGCATGTTAGACATTTACAGTTCAGTTTCCAAGCGTCTCCCGTTGCCGTTGATTTGCATGCATATACATTGCATTCATCAAGTGTTAAAACTGTCGCACGAATTGAATTACAATGAAGTAGCACGGCAAATGTTGGGAAGAGCCAAGTTTAGGTTCCCAATTGCGGGTTCAATGTTGCTCAGGTACCCTGCTGGCGTACACCCTGGTGTCCACGTGCGTGCTGATATTGCGGTACCAGCCGCATTCGACGAATCTGGTCGAGTTGCTGCCGCAGAGCCTGCGGACGCCGTGTCGATCGCCCACGAAGGAGACGCAGGGAAATGGCCAAGTGACTTACGGCAAGGAGCTCAGGCCCGATCAGCTTGCGTGCGCGTTAAACTCGGTACAGACGTCCCAGTCGGAGGTCACGACCACCAACAACGGGCAGCGTGTCACGGTGAGACGTTGCTCACGTTTGTGGAAAAAGAAAACTACCTGAACGCTCCTATCGCCGCGTAATTGAAGAAACTCCATTCGTCTCGGCGAGAAAACGAGATTCTTTCCTCCCTCGATTTCTTTGGTTTTACATTTTTTTCGCTCTCGCGCAGTTCCATTTCGACAGTTCTTTGCACAAGTTCGTCAGTTCTTTGCAGTTCCGTGCTCGCCGTTTTTCTCGAGTTAGATCATTTCCAGCGTACATTTGCCTTAGATGTCGTTTTTAAGAAATTTTTCCGCAAGATTTTCTCTCTTTCTTCCTGAACTTTCTTCCTTACATTTCGATAGAGTGGCAAACTTTTTTGTCAGGTAAGAGGATTTGCCTCTTTTGCCATAATTTAAGATAACGGCACTCTAATCTTTTCGTCTCTTTACGAAATTTTTTCCCGGCTATATAGCTACGTCGAGACGAACGAAATCGCATCAACCGTGTAATGCAGGAATGGACTAAAGCCGGAGATTGCGCAATTTTGCAATTAGCGTCCCGCCGTTTCAGGTGCGACGGGTGAGGAGGTGCAACAGCTCGTCGCCGGAGTCGGACGACACGTACGGCGGCGAGGAGGACGAGGTAGGATTGGGTAAGGACGATCAGTATCTCGTCAGCGACAGAACGGAGAACAAATTCTACGGCAGCGTGCACGCGGCCGCGGCCGCCTCGAGTTGCGGTAGCGCTCATCAGTATCCCGGAAACACGCCGATCATAGGGCCACCATTGAATTATCTACAGCGTCGGTTGCAGGTAGATCAGTAATTCAAGAGCGATAGCTGATAGATTGGAGTAAGGGTCACCATTCGGTCGTAATATATTCGAAAAAACGATAAGATTCCGATTGCTACTTGTCTAGTATGAATAATCTTTTGCTTTGCGCGTTAGAATTTTAAATAATTTTTTGACATAACTCATTGGACATGTATAAACTTTACTTCACCAGGTCACCTCACTGCAAAACAGGAAAATCAGAACTACTTTTAAAATGTTATATTTTTGAAATCAAATTTACTTACAGGAATTTGCAAAATTTCTTTATTTTGCTTTTAAAATTTCAATATAATTAATAAATCTGTTTCTTTTCTAGAATCTCTAAAGTTCCTGATACATTTAATTAATTGATACTTGAGGTGTAATAATGAATATAATTTTGGCAATCATATTATCGAGTTACTTTATTATCGAATATTTCTAGTTTTTATGCCTAAAAAATTTAATGTAAAATATTTCGAAGAACACTGCGATTATTACGAAGCTAATAAATCGTGACACTTCGTAGGCGGCGCAATACCTTTGTCCTGCTATATTCCCGTGGGTGGACAGAGGTCCGGCGACAGAAGCGTCAGGACGTTACGTCATGAAGCTCGTTGGGATCTTATATTTCTTGATCCTTATTTTTGACTTGATTATCGTCTGTGGGATGGGTGAGGAGTTTACGTCGTTTTTAACACATTAACAAATACAGCTATTTGTGAAATTTATCAAACGTTTCATAAAATATTTTGGTGCAATAAGAGAGAAAGAGAAAAAAAGTACATTTGTAACAGACATTTAACTTCTATAATAGTAGAAGGATATATTTCTGAAACATAATGTGTCCAGGTAATTCTAAACAATTTTTTTTAATTACTTGATCAATTTCACAAGTCGCTGTAAACGTATCACAATCGATACATTTGATGTCTTTTTTCCTTTCAGGTAACATGGGAACATTTACAACGATACTACTATTCTTATTTCTCTTTGCCATAATCGGTATACTTCTCGTCATCAGTAGAAAGCCGCAAAATAGGTAGGATTATTCGGCCGTAATCCACAGTCCCGCATAATTCGCAAACTACGAAGCGTACCCGACCGTGAAATAGTTTAATGATCTAAGCGCTAACTCTCCGCGCTTCCCTTTTTGTTTCAGGAGCACCGTAATGTTCATGACTCCAGGCTTACCCTTCGTCCCCGCGATCGCCGTTACCGTCAACATTTATCTCATTTTCAAGCTCAGCATCCTTACCTTGGTCAGGTTCACGGTCTGGATGACTCTCGGTACAAAATTACATTCACGTTAAATATAAAGTTACATTATATAAATATAAAGTTATATTATACAAACTATCTACGGTCGGAGGCATTTATGATGAAAAGCACTACCTAACTCGATTATAACCGTACGGAAATAAGGTTTTGCTGAAGTATTTAAAAATTCATTTAGATAGAGATCTGAAAATAATTTTGTTAGACTATTAAAATAATTATGTATGGATGCTCAAGCATGATGAGCAATGATGCAAAAAATGTTAACATTCTAGCAACAAGTTTGAGTCAAACTAATTTGAGTATCTAATTAAATTTTTGGATCAGCAACTGGTCTTGTACCTACTTTCTTCATACGATTCTATCCGATCTTTAAGCGAAATATAACATTTTTATCTTTCTGATTCCTTTTTGCAAATCTCATGATCAATCGAAACACTTCTTCTTGTATCTGCCATCAGGTTTCATCATGTACTTCCAGTACGGTATTAAGAACAGTAGCTTGGAGGAGGCGAACGCGTCGGAAAACGTGGACGATATCGTCGTGAGCGGCGGCACGGCCGGCAATATCGAGCTGACCGTGACCGATCACCATCAGCGGCAGCAGCAGAAGCAGTACACGCCGGACCGCAGCATCTACGAGGGCCAGCAGCTGGACGTGTTCGGCCAGCCGGTGTTCGGCAGCACGAATTTCGGCGGCACGCCGAACCAGCAACAGCACATCGGCATCGGCGGCCAGCACCAGCAGAGGCAAGCGGGGTCGGCACGAAGCGGCCGCCGCATCGACCAAACCGCGTCAACGACGACGGGCAAGAAGAACCTGTTCATCGATCAGGATAGCTTCCCCTCCTGGGACGATTGAGGAGCACCGCGCGCTATACCGAGAACGGATATTAATGTATACTTAACACACGGATAGAGAGGGGAAAAGAGAGATATTATTACTACTACGTACACCTCTGACAACACATTTGCGCGCGCGCATGCGACTGGCATCGGATGACTACCGGTGAAATCAGACTCCTTGGAGATCGCGGCGCGCGGTTCTGAGTTGGATGATTGAACGAGGTCCTTTCAGCACGCGACGGGCTGTCGACGATGATCGAGAGTTCAATGCGTTCGAAAAGATCACTTTAAGAAACGTCCAAACGGATCTCCCGACAGCTTATCCGATACTAAATTCGTACAAGTGGACAAGGGACAAGTTAAACCGCGATTGAAGTTTAATCGCTGATTTTTTTAGACTACTTCTTTTCAGACTCCCTTGTAATTTTACTTGAGAAGGAAATCTGCATAGGAATCAGTGATAATGTTTTTTGTAATTCTAAGTCTATTGACGCTCCTTTCTTTTTCGAGGTAAGTTATTCTTTTACATTTCTCGTTTCTAAGTTTTAATTTTACGAGAGGAGTTTGCGCGGAACGCTCGTTGGCACAGTTATAAGTTAACTATAAGAAATAAGTTAGTTGCTCTGAAGATGCCGTTGACGCTCGATCGTTCGCTCGAAAGTTACGTCTTTCTTTACGAAGTACGCGCGATAAAAAGAGAGAGAGAGAGAGAGAGAGATTTGGTCGGCGTGACGTAAATGGGGAGACCAAGGAGGCCGCGATTCTCCGGGGGTCGGACTTGTTGACTACTATTTGGGACGAATGTAGCAAATAATTTTGCGGCAATATTTATTATCTTAGTTGTATAGTACCGTCGTTGACGAGGTCGCGGGCGAAAAAGGGAGGGTTGGGGGTGGAAACGGGATAACGGGTCGCGAGAGAGTAGGCGTTGCGAGGTGGAAAAGGGGGACTGTAGGGAGAGAAAGATGAAGAGACCATTACCATTATTAGTATAAGGCGAAACTTGTGTTTTCCAAGAGAGCGTTTTAACTGCTAATATAAGTTCAAATTTATCGCTAGTCCGCGAATGGGGAAACGAGTGCGAGATGAGAATGAGGTGCTTCGTCGAAGCGAGAGGATGAATGAAAAACAGTGAGAATGAGAAAGAAAGAGAGAGAAAGAAAGCGAACAAAAGTGAGACATAGAAGAAAGAGCGAGGCGTGTCTGTGAAAGTAAAGAATAAGAGAGAGAGAGAGAGAGAGAGAGAGAGAGAGGGAGAGAAAGAGAGAGAGAGAATCCGTAGAAGAGAACACTTTAAAGAAGAAAAAAGAAAAAAACAAGAAATACGTCATCTCTTTTGCCTAACTTTAGTCTTTCCCAAAAAGAAGAAAAAAAGAAGTCTAGTCTAACATATTATAATCGTATATCTAAGCTTACTACAATACTTACATACGTCTTACCTCGAGTAAACCCTTTGATTATTAATTTACACGCAATTTGTATAAATTATCTAGGATTTAAGCGCGCGTCGCCTCCCAACGACGAAGGATTGATGGCGAGTAATACGATTAATTAAGCTCGCTGGAAAAGGATTAGACGTATCGAAAAGAATCGGACGGGGGTGTATTTACTTTTCGAAATCGCAAAAAAAAAATCTTAATCTCGCCTCCGTTAATTGGCATCTACTCCCCCCCGGCTCCATTTATTTCAATGATCAGAAAATCAATTTTCTCGTTCGAAAATCGGAGATACGTATCGAGATAAATTTCGACGAGAACGGAAGGAGAGAGAGAGAGGGAGAGCAGAGGCTAGACGGTTTAGTTTCGAAGGAAATGCGCGAGATCTCCTTTCGATCGACTCTACAATTCGTCCAATTTCTTGCGGGATTAGAGATGTCGGAGGTAGAGAAGGGAGACGACGCGAGGATAAGATTTCATTTTCGTGTACATATCTTCGGTGTTTCGAGACAAAGCCGTTTCTCCGTACATACGTGCACAAGTCCGTTGTGCTTCTCTGTCCGCTAGTGTGTTCCGCGCGATGAATCGAGGATAGCCTTCGATGCTCCCGAGTAATTATCGTCGGGGGGATGCGCGACCGCGTGTCTCCGATACGAGCAAATGCACATGCTGCATCGAGCATCACCGCGATTACTTATTCACGCCACGAGTGGAGCTCCAATTAGCCCGGGTCGAGATAATTCAAGACACAACCGAGGATACGTGCTGATCCCCGCCTTACGGTTAGTGGATGCGTATTCTGACGAGCTTTTGTTCTGACGAATACGTTAGAACAAACGAGAGAATTCCTACGAGAGTAGTTACGCTGCATGCGTACAGTTCTTCAGATGTTGCACGAATTCGTCGGAACAAGTTTGTTTCTTCATTCAAATTCGTACAACTTGCCGAAATAAATATTGAAAAATTATTGATTTAGGTCTATTTTCATTAATGTAGATTAACTTTGATTTTGTCATTTACTTTTTACTTCTAGTTTTAAGAATTAGAAAAAAATAAAGAGTAAGTTAAATTGAGATCAAAGTTAATCTACATTAGTGGAAATAGATTAATGTTGTTATATTTAGTATAACATAATGTTTAAAAATAAAAGTCTGTGGGAAAAAACTTATTATAATCAAGTACTAGTATTCTCTATTCTTTCTCTTGAAGCAAATACTTTATTCACGTTTTTTAGTTCTTTCACACACAAGTAAAATTTTGAAGACTGAAGATGACCCCATTCAGGATCGAAATGTTCGTGAGATATTATTAAATGTTATTTGTAATTATACTGACTTGTAATATAAATTAGTAATAACATTTTTTTCTTTTTCTAGATTTTGATTCTTATAAACATGTTAATTTTATTTTTCTAACACAATTAAAATTATCTTTCTTTAAATTTTAAAATTTATAATAATGGATTTAATTTCTCCAAAAAGTACGAATCATCGGTGTCATTTCATTTTGTGTGTAGTTGTGACGATGAAATTAAAATTAAAATTCGAACTTTCTTTGAAGTTACGGTAACGCTACATTTCATCCGAATACGCATTCACTGTAACTATATGTAATAGTCTCAGTCTCTTGGCTATTTGTTCCGTTACAAACACTCATCGTCAACATCCACGTTCGTGTTATTAATTCCGAGATATTAATCGCGACGATCGACCATCTATCGTCGCAAAGTAATCCGCGAAATATCTCAAGGAGGACGACTGCGAATAATACGCGGAATGCTTATCGATTGCGCATTGCGGAACAATCAAGTAAATGCGACTAGAAGTCGCCGGAAATTTATTATGGGCCTTCGAGGCACATTGAGTCACGCAGCGGATATTCTAACATAAATAATTTTCGTTATTTCAAGATCGTTTTTTTTTCTTCATGAAAAAACGTCCAGTGCCACGCAGCAGGTATCCTCGCATTACATCGATCGCCGATCGTTTCGTCGCGTCGTTCGTAACGGAGACAAGCGTGTCGTGCATACTATTTGATATTCGATCGTGCATCTTCCAGACGAGCGTCGATGCGTCGCGACGCGTCGCGTCGGTCGATCGCTCGAACGGGGCAAGGTCGTTGGCGGGTACGACGACCGGTCCCTTCTACCCCTCTACCCCTCTACCCCGCGATCGCTTTCGCGAAACATTTCTTCTCGTGACTATATTTACTTTCGTCCAGCTACCCCAGCATTTTTGCCACTTCGTTAGGACGTACATCGTCCGCATTTCCGTGTTTGCGGAAATCGTCCCGGCGATTCTCTCTCGAGTCGCCCAACATTCCGCGTCCCTTTCCCACGTGAACGGCGAATTCAACGACGAGGCGACGATAGGGCGGGACGATCAGGGTGCTGACGATCGACAAGCTACGCCTCGGACAAAATTGTCTCGATAATCAGGTCACCGAGAAACGAAATGTCGTTCGGAGAAGGAAGAGAAAAACAAACGGAAGAAATAAAATTTTTTTTCGCGCGAGTGATACTTTTATTTCGTAAATTTTTCCGATTTTTTCATAATATAAATTCACGTTCGTTGTAACTCATATATCTTATTTATCGCGCTAAGGGCGAGTCCGTTCCGCAGCCGATCGTTTACCCTGATCCCCCTTTAGTTTATCGCACTCGGGATCTCTCAGTGGAACCGGTGGGATCCTGATTAATCTCGCGAGAAAAGAGGAAAAAAGAAATGTGTATATATATGTATGTATACACACATGTACTCTCTGTGATCGAAACATTGTACATCTCTAACGACGATGATAAACGTCGATCGTTTCGCGTTCCAAGCGTAAAATTGATTCGAGGATCGAAAGGGGAGATACTCGACACGCTACAGGGGCAGGTCGAGAGAGCTTGGTTCTCGCTTTTTATTCTCTACATATCGATCGAGGTGATCCTTTCACACATATCAGTCCTGCACACATTCGCGGCGCGCGGATAGTCGCGGAAACGTCGCGTGATCGCGAAGCTAGCCGCGCCGACGACGACGACGACGACGAC
>QKQZ01004042.1:0-15658 GCA_003595255.1 Solenopsis fugax | reverse complement strand
GTGCATGCACATATTATACATGTAATATTATTTTTATTTTTTCAATACAATGTACATCTGCTTTTTTTATTTCTAACTTAAATTAAAAATTTTATATTTAAAATTTCATTTCAGAATTAAACAAACTTCCTGCTGTAATTCTCGTATTGAGCTTTTTAAACAGAGGAGACCTCTCATAATATCTAAAAAATAACGAATCCGTTTGTAAAAATACAGAAATAGAAAAGTACACAACACAGGGCGAGTTGTTTTATGAGTTTCATTCACATTGCAGTCGGTCTACTCGCGGGTTGGTAGAGTCTGTCAGCACGATAAGGGCGGGCCACACGCATTTAGCGACAGATGGACGAGTTTCCTGAAAGCGAGACTCAACTGTTCGGTACCGGGAGAATACCCCTTCTATTTCAACGAAATACGTGAGTATGCATATGCGCGGTCCTTTCGCGGCTTCGATCGTGACTACGCTCGAGTAGTTTCAAACGAGGGCTCTCGCCACGCTCCTAAAAGGTCCTTATAAAAGAGCCTCTTCGATTCTGCGCCGCGTTAGTTCCCACTTAGTACATTCACCGCGCACCTCTCTACTTTTTAAGTTTTCTGCGATTTCCGCCCGATATACTTTAGCGTTCTACGAAATACTGTGAGAAAGAAAATGCAATTTTAAAGACTTTAAAAGTTGCTCTTTAAAGAGGGTCCGTAGGAAGAGTGACTGGAGCTGGATTTAATGTTTTATGCCTCTCTCGTTTAATACATGGCCCAATTTGTAATATGTTACGTAGCATATTGCAAATATATTGTAAATATTTTTTAATGTAATTATATTTTTTTACATAAATCGATATGTCTCATTATCTTGCGTAAAAATATTAAAATACAGTTACGAAAGAATGAATATTCTACAAAATATATATTTCATATTTTTATATGAAAATATCTCAGAATAAAATATGAAATATCTCATAAACTATTGATTTTTTTATGACTTTATCTCTTAATATGCAGAATACTTTGCTTTTACATGCAAAATGGCCAAGAGAGAGAGAGAAAGAGAAAGAGAATAAAAAATTACGTTTAAAAAATATTATCTTTTCACATTTGTAAAAATATTGATGACGTTAATGTCTTATAAAAACACGTATTATAAAAGATTTATTGCACACGTCATATTTCTCTCCTGAAAAACCTTTATCTGAAACTTTATTTGAAATTTATTTTGAAAAATATGTTGATTTTATTATATTTGGAGATCTCACTTCTTATCTTGTCAAATACAAAAATAATACGCAAAGCGGGTATTCACAAAATTAAAATTGCATGCCATTAACATTCGCTTTTTTGAATAGTTGTCACCCATACATATTGTATATAATATTTCTATTATTTACATTCGCGTGGAATGAAAAGATTTGCAACATCGCTCGTAAATACAAATATTGTACATTGCTTGTACACGTTATATACAAAAATTTTTTATTTATTTTTAATATATCAAAAAAATTTTTTATGCATCAGAAACTCTAAACATAAAATGAAGCTATTAAGTTGCTCAAAACTATTCGGTCTTCAATTTCGAAAAGAAATTAACATCTTATTTTTTTTTAATTTAAATCTGAGGTCATTGAACAGAACTCTTAATATAAACTATAGGAAACTCTCTTAGTCTTTTTGAAATGAATCGGGGACTCTAATCAGAACTCTCGAGAGCTAAAGTTGGGGTGTTAACTTCACACACGCGTTATATACAATAAGAATAATATCGCTGCAGGAATAGTTGCACTTCTAATTTCATGCGATGTTTTAACGTAAGTGAAGGAATTGTAACGCGTTGTTTGCAAACACAGTACTTTAGAGACGCATTATTATACAGAAAGCACGAGAAATCGTGTTCCTTCGCAATAATAAGCATAAATGTCTACTTTGTAACATCATAATAAGCACACGTTCACACGTTTAATATTTCTAAAATTTTTTTTTCTATATTCGCGTGATATTTTCTGTTACATTTATCGGTTTTCGGATTTCTCGTCCACTCCACACGTACAACGCAATCGGATAAGTCACTCTAGCTATCTATCGTACAGCGAAATGGACTAATCTCGAGTGCGAAGCACAATAGCCGTGCACTATCGCGTTTAGGACCGGTAGGAATGGAGAATGAACGAGAGGAGTGCTCTCTATTCTCGTAGAATATTGTCGCCGCGAATATCGAATTGAAATCCCTATGCGAAGTTGGCGCTCCTCCAGATGTCTGCGAGATGCCGCGAAATCAGGCTGCTCCGCTGATTATTCAAACTTTGTATCTAATCGCGGAACTCAGATAAGACTAATGACGGGACATGCTTATTAATGTCGAGATGCGCGTTTGAACTTTATAAAATTAAAATAAAACGAGCTGTAAGGGTCAAACGCAGAATTCCTCAAAATGTGTTTCTCTTTATGAAATATTTTCTCGACCAGGTGATGTTTAAAACACCTGCACCTATCAGCGCAATTGTATAAGACCAAAAAAGATTTCGAAGCCATCTCGAAGAACTTTTTATCATTATTCAGAGTCAACGAGCGACGTTACGGATGGCCGATACGCGGGGAAGTCCGCGCGACTGGTGTACGGGGTTTTCACGACCCCGGTTAACTCCATTGGCGGCTCGGCTATCTGCGCGTTCTCTATGGACAGCATCCTCGAGGTCTTCCAAGGCGCCTTCAAAGAGCAAGAGACTATAAACAGCAATTGGCTGCGAGTACTTCCGGAAAAGGTGCCCGAGCCCAGGCCTGGTGCCTGCGTCAACGACTCCAGAACACTTCCGGACATCACTGTCAATTTCGTCAAGGCGCATCCCCTCATGGACGACGCGGTGCAATCCTACTTTGCGTTACCTGTGATAACTAAGACCAGTTTCAAGTAAGCAATCCGAGATTGACTAATATTTTCATTAATATATTTTTAATTCATACTATTTTCCTTAAAATGTATGTACTTTATTTCCTTATTAAAATTTTATTTAACTTTTTTACATTTGATGATTTTGTCTTAATGTAAGAAAGGTCTCCTTTCTGTGAAATTTTTTTATCTTTTAAATCACACAATAAATATCTACATAAATAAAAGACACAGTTGTAACCGAATAAAGCTACTCTTTAATTAATTGCATTTTTACATGTCAGTCTATATTATTCCATTATTATTATTTATTTTATTTATTGAGTTTTTTAAACATGTTGACTCAAATAATGATATAAATTCGGCAGATTTATGGATCTTTTTGTCAATATTCTTTGAAAAAATGGAGGACTATTAATTTATACCTTAACATTTCAATGTTATATATTTTTGAATATCAAATTCAAAGATAAATACATATTATTACATACATGAAAAAATGTGAAAATTCTTTATAAATTTTGTTTTAAATTTTATTGAATTTTCTATAGTTTTTTTTTTATTTTTAATCAGTTTTTTAAAATAGTATTAATAGCTTAATACTTATAATGTAATATACTATTAACACGCGGAACTTTAATGTTTGCAGTTATAGATTTACCAAAGTTGCCGTAGATTCTCAAGTGAAGGCACTGGATGGTAAAGCTTACGATATACTCTATATCGGCACAGGTATAATTTAATTATTTATTTATTCAATTATTTATAATAATTAAATCAATTATTATATTTACACATAATTATATATGTCATTATTATATTTATAATAATGGTCAGTCTATTATCTACAATAATAATACAATAATAAATAATATATGTATTTGTAATAGCGATGATTTATATTTCTGCGAAATTAATGAGATTTACTTGTTGCGCGCAGATGACGGCCGCGTTTTGAAGGCGCTTAATACACGCGCACCAGAGTCGTATGACAATGTCGGTCAAGTTATTGTCAGCGACGTCCAAGTGTTAAGATTTGGTGAGTAAATTTACTGTAAATTTTTTTGCGTTATAGCGACTATAACAGTTTAATGAAAAACAATATTTTTTAAAATCTTATAATTAATGAATGTACATATCTTTGTATAATAAGATATGTTAGATTTTTATCTTGCATAATTACACACACACACACAGAATTGCACAATTAAATATTAAATTGAAAAATGAATGAAAATTAATCATTGATGCAAAATTCCCACTAATGCGCTATCGCATTGTTTTACGAGATATTTTCAAGTATTGGTATTTAAAATTTATAAATCCTTAGGACACAGGAAGTATAGAGAAAGAAAGAGAGGGAGAGAGAAAATTTGATATACATACATATATAGTCAATTTGAAAAGATCAGTTGCAACGCAAACTGATCTCATCGTTTGTATTTTCAGCGCGCTTGATTTCGATACAATCTTTTTCGTGCACGATGGAATGTGTGGAGTACGGTCGAGCGAAGGAACGGCTTGGGATTGAATAAGAAATTCGATACTTCTTTAAAAAGTTCCTAAGAAGCTTTACTTGCCGTACTTCTTGTTGTATATGTTTCGTTATTTCCCGTAAAAATTTAAAGAGATATGCTTATAAATCACATTAAACAAGTAAATAACACAATATCTGTTTTTACGAAGTAATATATAGCACGCAAAGTCTATTTTTACGTTTGATAGTGATATTTCAATGAAGCAATGTTTAAAAATGTATCATGCTTAACGTACTTTCTTTAAATATCTTCTTTTTTGCGATCTTATTGTATTTCTGTCGATATTTGCAGTTAGTAAGATCAAAGCTTCTAAAAAACAGATACAAATGATCGTAACTCAAATATATTGTTAATGTTTATCTTTAAGATGTCATATTTTGGTCACATTTGGACCTCACGTTTCCTGGGAAATATCCGTAATATATTTTATAAAATTATTTTCATTTATAAAATAATATAATAAAATTAAATAAATTATAATTTATAATTATAAATATTTTTTAAACTCAGAATTTAATCCTTTATTATATATTATACAAATGTGTTTCCATTTCATTTTTTAGCATCGTATCTGGATTGCGAGCATATATAGATATATAATTCGGAGAATAAATAGAGAAATAAAGTGAAAATAAAATTTATCTTTTATGCAATTTCGTATAACACGAGTCATATTATTTTGACGATCAAATTGATTTAGATACTATATCTTGCTTCAGTTTACGATTTGCATCCGACAAATATTTTGGTTCATTATTTATAAAACTAAAAAATATATTTAGTAATTAATAAAAAATATTATTAAGCATCAAGATCTGCTTTGACCGAGAAATGTGGCACTTCCTCTTATTTCTTATAATAATTCTTTGTTTCAGGCCAAGCGGTCAAAGACCTTCTAGTAGTTCATCTTGCTGGCGAGGCGAGCAAGCTGGTGGTGTTCGCGGACTCGGAGATCCGCGCGGTTCCCTTACATCATTGTGACTCGCCTACTGCGGCTACCTGCAGATCCTGCGTCGCCCTGCAGGATCCTCATTGCGCCTGGGACGCGACCGCGAATCTGTGCGTGGCGGTGCTGACGAAACTCCACGATAACGACGCCGACAAAACGCTGTTCCAAGATATTCCGACTGGTAGACACAGAAGCTGCGGACGCGAGCCAGGTACTTGCCTTTGACGTAGATTATATTATATGTTATCCGTGGGTTGTTATTCCTGGAAATGAATATACAATATATTATGCCCACGGATGCTACGCCGCTATCCGATCGCTTTAATAATAGTTTTGTGACTTGATCCTCTCTTCCATGTTTTTTTCAATTTAACTTTCTCTTACTATGACGAATGCAAAAGAAGTTATGTAAATTGATTCAAATGATTCCTGAATTTGAAATTCGAACGTTCCTCATTTATTTATAATTCTTTATAAATAATAAAGAGAATTAAATTATAAATTATTATAATTGTAAATTATAAATTATTATAATTGTAAATTACAAATTATTATAATTATAAATTATAAATGTTATCATTATTAATTATATTCATTATAAGTACACTGAGAGAAAAAAATTGTAGTAGTGGCAACTATAAGGGGCAACCATACAAATTTTGTTAATATAATTATAATATATAATTAAGTGGACTATATTATAGTTATTGCAACTAAGTTTATGGTTAAGAAAACTAATAAAAAATATTTGTAATTACTATATTATATAGTATACTACAACTATTTTTTATTAGTTCTCTTAACCATTAACTTGGTTGCAATAACTACAATATAATTCATTTCACTATACATTATAATTATATTAACAAAATTTGTATGGTTGTCCCCTTATAGTTGCCATTACTACAATTTTTTCTCTCAGTGTAAGTTTTCAATTCAAAATTTAACCCTTCATTACTTTTTACGCAAGTTTCCATTTCGTTTTCTCATGTCGTATCTGAATTGCGAGCATACGTAAATATGTATTTTAGAAAATAGAGAAATAAAAAAAAAATTAAAATATATTTTACGTGAGGTCGCGAGCTATTTGAATATTTCAAGGAGCCGTTTACTTGAATTTATTTTTGATTACTGATTCAGAACAAGATCGTGTTTGCACTCAAACTCGCGTTCATATGTCATTCATATGAATTCGACATACGGATTTGAAAAAGTTTAGAGATTTTCCCGTGCAGCTCTTGACGCACCGTTTAGTCTATTCATACTTGTTCCTTTCAATGGGAACAATCAAGTTTGTTCCCCAGCATCATCTAGTATAATTCTTCTTCCGTTATACGAAGGGAAGCTTGTAAGAGAGAGATCATAAAATAGAAAATTAAAAATTAAAAATTTGAATAGAAAATTGAAAACAGACAATCTTTTTGAGGCTCACACAGCTTTCGTAAGAGCTCCTGTACTAAATGTATTTATTTTAATTATCTTCCTTCACTTTGTTCTCTTGCCTTACGAGCTTGAATATGAAGTTATTTTATTTTAAACGTGAAAAATGGAAGAGAGATGACTCAACTAGTATAAACAAATCTGATATATGACAATCTCAAAACGTGTGGTCGTTTTTTTATGTGGGCGCTTTTTTTGTCGAATATGCTGCTGAAGAATGGGCGATGAATATTAAGGGGCAACTCTTTGTAACTCCTAGTAAACATCAAACTTCTTCAGATCTGACTTGTAACCGTTTTATTTTGCATGAAACTTAAAAAATTATGAAAAATCGGAAAAACGGAATGGAAAAATTAATTGGAAAACGGCATTTATCATTTAAAAAACAAAGTATATGTGTACTAATATATCCAAAATATGTAGCTAAATTTTAAATTAAAAGAATTCTAAATTATAATTTTGCGTCAGGTCTGAAACAGCTAATATTTTTCGCAAGTTTAACTAAGAATACTGCTCGCACGGCTAACACAGCTCACGATCAGCTATTTCATAGTATACACATGTATTCATGCGTACACGAGGCGTTGTGTATATCTTCGCAGCACTTCCAGGTCGGACGCATCGAATATCCGCATCAGATATTAATGACGCTTAATGTACATCATGACTTACAACTCTGTTCGAAACTGAAATTTTAAAATTGTAAATATCTCGTATATACAAAAAGATACAAAAGCAAATTATTAAGCGAAAGGCAATATTAATCTTGGAGTGCTACTCATATTTGTTTTACATTAGCATTACTCTGAAATTACTTACTCTCACAAAATTGTAAGAATTTTTGACATTTTTTTTTCTTTATAAATTGCAAAGTATTAGAACAACTGCACTAACACTGTTTTAATGCAGACAAAATCTTATTAAATGTTATTTTGCACTATTAAAAATTTAATAACGAAAACTGTAATAAACTTAAATTAATATTTAGATGAAAATTCATCCACAAAATCAAGAATTTTTTACTTCTTTTCTACTTTATAAGTTGCAGGAATAAGTTGTTAGAATAACTACACTAATATTATTTTAGTGAAAATAAAATTTTATTAATCTTAAATATTATTTTGAACTAAATGAAAAATTTAATAACGAAAACTGTATTAACTTTGAACTTTATAAACTTAAATTAGCATTTGGGTGAAAATTCATCCACACAGTAGCACTCCAGGATTAAATTAATCCAGGAAAAAAGAAGACAATGGATAAAATAGGCCAAGTTTGGTCTCTACAATGGCAAGTAAAAACGGTATACTTTTTGAGCTGCTAAACCTGATTCTGAAATTTAAAAAATTTTAATTTGTCGAGAAAATATTAAAATCAGCATGTAAAACTATTAAATACGTAAGAAGCTTATGAGAACAGTATGTTAATAAAATTATAAAATTACAATGTATAGAATAAACAATAAAGTAAAAAATAAACAAAAACAACAAAATTAAGTAAAAATCTATCGAAACGTGAATAACACAAATACATAGTGTTTAATAATATTATTTGCGCGAATCTTACAATTTCCAATAATAAAATACTACAATAAAATACAAAATACTTTAAGAAAAAATCTTGGAAAGAGTAGTGAACAATAATGCTCTTAGTCAAGATTTAAAATACTTCCCATCTAGATAATGCCTTTATTTTTAGACATTAATAATTTTTTTTTATTTTTTTTATCAAGCAGAACATAAACTATTATAGATAAGAGCACTATCCTGTTTTGGTAACCGGGAAACATAAATTACGTTACGTTCGTATTAATTCATGTAAAAACTCAACGTATACTCAATAATATAATAATTTACGGTACTAGATGATTAGCTTTATAAGCTGATTTTAATATTTTTCCAATAAAACAAAATTTTTTTAAACTCAGAATTAGATTGAGCAGCTCAAAAAACTACAAAACTACAACATTTTTGCTTGCTACCACGGAAACCAAAATAGATTTAATAAATTCATTTTACTCATTCTCCTTTGACTAATTTACTTCAAAGTCATGGTGTATGAGTAGTGTGATGTCTAAATCCAAATCTAATGTGCGAAGGTGTACATGGCAGCTGTACGTTGCAATGAGTATGCAAAGTCATTTTGTACGTAATCATCATTGTCGTCTATCATCATATTGGTGAATGTTACTCCAGAGGTAACGAAGTCCGTCCAGCCGGCGGTGGCGTCCGAAATTGGGCGCGACGAGCAGCCCGATGAACGGGAGAATGAAATCATCATTGAATTGGATCGGGAAAATCAGTATGGCCGTACGCAGCCGAGGGCTAATGAGCCTCAAGGTAATCATCTGCGATATTGTCCATCGTCATATCATGATATATACGTACCTTCTGCGTTTGAGAGGTCGAAAATCCAT
Source organism: Solenopsis fugax (assembly GCA_003595255.1). Lineage (NCBI taxonomy): Eukaryota > Metazoa > Arthropoda > Insecta > Hymenoptera > Formicidae > Solenopsis > Solenopsis fugax. Next base: position 6,440 of record QKQZ01004042.1, on the reverse strand, counting down.
CCCTTTCGCATAATACAATCCCGCTTGAACTGATTCTCTTCCTGTGGTATTTTGTTCTCCAAAGCGGATTCATTTTTATGTTTGCAACTAATCTGTTTTGTCAGTATGCTAGCATACAGAATGGTCCATCATTGATGGCTTAATTGGGAAACTGATGATTCTATATGAAAAAAATAATGTAGAAACATTAATTTTTCTTTTCTTTTATACAGATCTCCGTTTTCAAAGAAAAATCGGATTTAAAAAAATGAAGCATTATAAATATCTTCATATTTTTGTCATATCTTTATATCTATTCATTATCAATATCTTTTCTATTTTGTATAATTTTTAAATCATTGAATAATTTGTTCTAATACTTGTTCAAACTCAAAAATATGAATAAAAATATAATAATCTCTATTTAGAAAAATAAAAATGCCATATTTAATATTAATGTTTTTCAAACGTGTTATTCAACAATTATTTTAAATATAATTAGTTTTTTATCCATTGATAGCAACTGTAGAAACACATTAGACCATTTACGCTGCAGTAGCTAAAATTTATTGAATTAAAACGATATTACTAATTTGTATGAAGAAACCTTAGTCTACATTTTTTTAATATAAAATCTTCATCTTTCTGATTATATGTCATCAAGGTATTTAATTTTGCTATCAATAACGTAACATTTCGCGCACATTTTGTTATATTTGTGCGGGTGATGTGTCTGAAAAAATCAATTGCATCTTTACTGTGTTTCTGTTTCTTTATTAGTAATTTCTTATTCGCTCTTCCTATCGCTTTAACTTCTCCTCTTAGTTCTGAACACCAGAGACAATACGCGCGAGCAGTTTTCGCAAGAGACAAATCCTAATATTCGGTGCTGTTCAACTTGTTGCATTCTGATTACAGGCGTGACCGTAACACCGGTAGTGTACTCGGCCCAAACATTGACGGGTGCGCTAATAGGAACCTGTTTCTGTTCTCTGGTGGCCGGTTTCGCTTTTGGCTTCTGGTTTTCCCAGAGGTTGCGCGGCTCGTCGTACCCGGAACCCTCTGAACAACGGCAACAGCTCAATCGGCTGACGGAGAGCTCGGAGTCGCCCGGATTCAACAACAAGTCCATCAATCTCGTGCTGAATGTGCCACCCAAGAACCCGAACGGCAAGAACGCGAACTCGTCCGCGGAGAACAAGCCGGTGCAAAAGGTGAAGAAAACGTACATATGATACAGAAGGCGACACAGAGCCGTTTGAGGCTTGCCACAGGACCCCACGGGTTCTGGCGCATCTTCCACCTCCTCTTCCTCCGACCTCGCGGAATCGGACGAGCGCAACGACGAGGACGGCGACGACGACGAGGACGATGACGGGACGACGCCCACGAGCCTCACCACTGGTATCGCCACGGACCACACCAGCAACACGCACAAGCCGGACGAGGATCACTACGAGAGTGTCATGAACGACGAGGTCTGCACGCTCGACTACTTAGACGGTTACGATACGCAGCAGCGATCCGCGACAGCCCAGAGAGGTGCCCGGTACCACCAGTCCGAGTTCGTCGAGACGACGCTGATGAACGCCGAGCCGACGTGCGAGCTCGAGGATTCCGGCGGCAGCGACAGCGCGAATAGCCTTGACGATCTCTGTGGGCATCGTCCCGCCACCGAGGACGACCTGTACGATCGGCACGGGGCGACGAGCAACGCGCGGGACCACTACATGGTGCCCACCCGGAGCCCGCGCGAACTCAACGAGAAGATCTTGTCGCTCTTCAATCCGCAGTTCCTGCCGAACTTCAACAATATGGTCACGTACATGGCCGCGCACAGTCCGCCACCGCGGTCCCAGTCCGTGGCCCAGTACAGCAGCGGGAACGACGATTTCCTGTTCAGGGACAGGAACTATCGTAATAAACGCGACGGCACGAACTCGGTGTGCTTTCGGCGCGGACTGACTCACGAGGCGCCGCGGGAGTGACGGTATCCTCGCACCAGCGGACGCGAAGCGATTCGCTCCGTTTACGGTTTGATTACGGGCAATATCTAGCAACGTGACTCTGTGCACCTTGAGAAACTAGCAGTGCTGGCAGTGAGAGAACACTCTATGTACCCTGTGCAGCGTTACGAAGAAGAGCCGTGGAACTGTCATGGATATGGCACTACGTGCAGCGAAACCCCCTCCCACTTTTCCTCGTAGCCTCATAACGGACACGTGGCTAAAAGTTACGTCAAAAAAATAACGCGATCACGTAATGCGACACGTAAATACGTCGACGGCGAACAGTCTCGTGATGAGCCCGGGATCTACTTTTTTATAGTACTTTCAAGCTTTGCCAAGTATTGTCCGTCGCGCGGTTCCACGCTCCGCAAATCACCGTGGAATCGGTCTGTATAGGATTCAATTCGAAGTTTTTTTTTTTTCTTTATTTGTCTCAATGATAATAATAGAAGAAGTCGAATGTAAGGGAAAGCGACAACAACGACGACGACAACAAGATTGAGAGCTGTAGTAATGTAATGTGATACCATTAAGAGGACTGTGTTCGTAGCAGTGGCCTGTTAGGTGCTTAGACTGATGCAAGATTTAAACGAAAAAAAAAAAAAAACACTTGTGTAGAGACATTTTAAGCATTCGCGCGAGAGACGAGGCGTGCCTTCCGTGTATTAATTGTTGGCAGATCTTGATCTATAACAGGAAAACGGAGTATTAATATGGCCGGTATAGATTCGGGCAAGTGCCTCATTTATGCGTTTTGTTTAAGATATCCAATAGAACGGAACGAAGTATAGAAAGAAAGAAAAAAAGAGAAAAGAGGAAGAGCGAGAGAGAGAGAGAGATCTAAGTAAGACTAATTCGAATATCGTTGTGCACTTATTGCCGTGCTGTGAGTACTGGTAATGGCGAAGGGAATATGGATGAGAGCGTGTTTATCAATAACTTAGCTCTCGCGGGCATATAACTGCAACAGTATATAGTTTCTTCGAGGAGAATATGCATGTTATAAAACCTATGATAGTGCAAAAATTATTGTTATGTAAAAATGCGGCAAAAAGAATATTAGAAGAAAAATAACGTATATGATTATTTATGATATGCTATGATAGCAGATTCGTGCAAGATTTGTAAAAATTTTCTCAGCAGTCTTGGGGAATTCACGAAGCGTCATATTAAATATTTATAGTTTTAAATTTTAAGTGAAATTAATTACATTATTTAAATTTACTATATTTACTATTTTTATTATATTATTTTTCCTTTTTTTCAATTTATTTTTTCAAAAAAATATAAATTGATTTTATATTTTACGTTGATGCAATACTAATTATGTGAGGTCTTTATAAAATATCCGAGTATTGTTTGAGAAAAGTTGCACTGATCTTGTGTATAATACACTGCCATATATACAATTAATTTTTAGTTAACTAAACATGTTATTAAGCGTAAATACGGTTAATTCGTAGCTATTTTAAATTCTTTTTTTTCTATGTCCCGTTAGCGCAATGACGCGGTCCTCGAAGAAACTCTGACGGAAGGAACCGGAATGTATGCAAGATTAGATAAAGGCGTAAACTGGTTCTACTAGCGTTACAATAACGATTGCGATACGACTACACGTGCGCATTTACTTGACAGCTCAATCGCGGACAGAGTGCCTCTAACGATGAGAATCTTGAGAAATTTTTAGAATATCATAAACGGCAGAAAATACACTTTCGACATGCAAAATTGTAAAATGGTAAATGGATGAACTTTAATCGCAACACTTGATCTATCTACATGCCGATAAAATTTTTTCTTAATATAAATATGTATAATTTATACATATATATATATATATGTATATGTATATGTATATGTATGTGTGTGTATATATATATATACATACATATATACAATATATATACATATACGATGGATTTATATATATGATAGTTAATTCTTGCATTAATTTATATCGGTGTCTAGAACATAATTCATTAATTCGAAGAACATTTTTAAGTTACGTTTAAGATGCCATTTGAAAATAAATAGTATAATTCCGCGCGTGTTTAAAAGGTACTTTCCGCCGTTTCATGCGTTACTTTCTCATCGCTCGTTAACCAACACTGCCGCGCAAATTCTAACACGCCTCGAGCGAACAGTACAGTAGACACCTTACCGATTTTCACCGATTGTCTCATTGAACGTTGGACGTTTTAAAAGATCAGGGTAAAAACGAAACGTTGTTCAAGTGCTTTCGCGTTCGACGATAGGGCTCGATGTAGATAGCCGCATGTAACGGTAATTGCGTGCTGTGTAAGCAAGAAGGAAGAAGTCGTGTAAATACATAGAACATGTTTTTTATCGTTGAGATCATTTTAAACGAGATCAAGAAAAAATTCATTCGTTATGCTACTCGTCACGCGGGCAGCAGTGATACATTGATATTGATATTATACATATATTGCATTTTCATTGCTGCGCATATACATATATATATATATATACACATACGTACATAACATATATATGTGTATGTATGTGTGTGTATACGTACACATACAAGATATTAAAAATGTAAACCGGAAGCTTTGGGAACATGAACGACGTTAAGAAACATTTTTTACTAATGATTATTAATAAAATTATTTGATAAAATTTTACACTTTTATGATTATTAAATAATTTTATTAAATAATTAAAATAGAAAAATTATTTAATTATGTATTGGTAAAATTAATTTACTAATTATTACTAGTTATTAATAAAATTATTTCACTAGGTACTAACAATTTATTAATTAATATTTTTTTCGCAAAAATATTGTTAACAAAAAACGTTTCTTCTGAGATCGTTTATATTCCGCCAGTTTGTCAGTCTAACTTTTTAACATCCTGTATGTACATACACACACACACACACACACACACACATACACACACGTGTGCACATATATTTATGTGCATTTCTGCAACACATGTTCGTTTCTAATTTGCGCAGATTATACGTGCTATAGTCTAATACTTGGGAAAAAAACGAGATGTGTTAAATAAGAGAGGCAGCTAATTAGATTTATGCGCTGACTTTGTAAAAGTCTATCTTTCCGTAAATAAATTTTTGCCATGCCCCGTTCATCGCGCGTTCGATCGATCCCGGATGGCAAAGCCTTTTACAAAATGTAACGATGTTGTGTAATAGAAACATCCGAACTAGGTACCTTAACACACGAAATATATGACAGTAGAAAAGAATTGTTATACATTAATATTTCTAAATTTGAAAAGGACTGGGGAAGGGCGTATAAATTTACATATGTATACAAATGTAATGTTAGAATACCATTTGCATATACGAACAATGTACATAAACAATGCTCTGTTTAAAACTGATTGCATCGTGCTTTTAAAGCTAGCCCTGTGTCATAAGAGCGAAGAGCGAAATAAATTTCCAATTACGAATAGACTAGAAGCATTTAAGAAGGCTTCTCGTACTTGCGTTAGCCATCTTTTTATAATATAAAGCGCGAGAGAAACTACAAGTAGATTCATATTAACATCAAGTCATAATTTATAATGGAATTGAACACATCGATGAACAAAAAACATACATGATCAAGTGATTTTTTAACATGTTTACTATCAGTGTTAAATATGACCATAATTTACGTGATAAACCATAAATTTTACTTTTCACTAAAATAAATAAAGTTTACCTCGTTATTATCAAATAACATGTAAAAAATTATGCTGCATAAGTAATGTACGTGATCTGAGATTTTTATTATATCACACCTCCGCAAGAAAAGTGACACAAGTCAAAAATAAAATTGTTTAGGAAAGAAAAGTGAAAACTTCCTTATTTTAATTTGTGTCATTCTTTTATTTTTTCTGTTTTAAACTTGTATTTTTTCCTGATTAAAGGTTGATGTATTTAGAACACTTAATACGAAATTAGAAGAATTTCTTGCGGAAGTACGATATGACAAACTACAATTTATGTGATAAACCATAAGTTTTATTTTTCACTAAAACAAATAAAATTTAACTTGTTATTATTAAAAAATTATATTGCATAAATAACATGCGTGATTTGAAATTTTAATTATATTCAATTAGATTTAATTATATAATTAAAAAATTATATATAGGGGAGACCGGAGCTATTCGTTGCAGTTTTTTTTCTTTTGCGTATCCTGAGTCCTGTATTTATTTAAAAAAAAAAGTTGGACGGGTTGAAAGGTTGAACCTTCCCCTTCACAATGCCGTTATAGATANGAACCTTCCCCTTCACAATGCCGTTATAGATAAAACACGGAAATGTACTTGCTTTGAACTACATATAAAAATGTCGATCCGTGCCAAGTATTTCGAATAACCCCAAACCCGGGGTAATTCGTAATCAGTCAGAGAATATTCTGAAATTTGTATTTTAAGATGAAAAAATGTAAAAAAGCTGTTGTTAAGACTCTGT
>QKQZ01004038.1:0-25900 GCA_003595255.1 Solenopsis fugax | reverse complement strand
CTAGCCCCATCGGCGGGGATTAATTTACATGCGATTGATAATTGATGTTTCCTTTACGCGTGTCACGGTTTGCGAGGCTGCTGCGAGTATATCGGTCCCTTCGGATATTGATCACTCGGCTTGGCATGCGCCCGAAATTCACTGCTCGTTCCTATTTTGAACGCCGGCCGTGTCCGATACGTCATCATATAACGTATCATTGCCCGTGCAATCGTGACGAACCCGCGCGACGCTATATTATTATCTCGTACAGCATCGATCCGCCTTGCGCTTCTAATCTTCGCGAAAACGTTCGTTAGTCTCGGTCTCGGATTAATTCGAGTACGAACGCCGCGGCCGGATCAAATGGTCGCGATCAAAGCTTCCTTTCTCTGCACGCTTCGCGCAGAAAGATCGTCCAGCAAAACGTTTCCACGTCTCTAGTAAACTCTATCTCTCTATTTCCGTGTCTGTGAATTCTCTCGGTGGGAGTTGTGCGCGCAAAAGGGAGAGAGAGATACAAGGAGAGAAAAAGAAAGTCGGACTGAAATCCTATCAGCGTCAGACCGCCGTGGATAAAACGTTTACCGAAACACCAGGCAGCCCGCGACATCGAGTCCCCAAACATTAAATCAGACACGTAACATCGCCGAGGGATTCGATACGACGTTCGCCTTTCGCTTGAATTCGCTCGATCGGGGCGGAATCAAGCCGATCTTCCGCGGAAACGCCTGCCGTCTCTATATACGTGTGCGCTCTTCGTGCAGCCGTTTCAATCGCGCTGATACTTACTATCCAGTATCAGCACATCGAAAATAAACCTCCAATTAGTTGAGCTCATCACACATGACGTCACCAACTAAAGCGCATTATCGTAGGTGATGTTGACTACAGACAATGCGTTCATTTGTCATGCGTTCGATAAATCCAAATGCGGTGCGTTTATGCGAACTAAATTTTACTGCATTGTCATGTACAATTATCGCATCGTCACGTCGACATACGTTATCTCATTTGTATGGCGCAGTAGTGCGTACCAGTTTGGATATTCGTCAAGCAGAAGCATTTACAGTTGCCTTAAGCTATCAATACTATAATCAGATGCAACACTACCTGATATTTCCTGTTGAATGCAATGAGAAATTATACTGTTCAAGATAACATTTCACAAAGGAATATTACTCACTCAGTTTTAATTAATACATAAGAAAAAATTGCCAACACTGGATGTTCGTGTGTAATCAATATGTGTATTAAACGATCAATATTACATTAGCGTATACGTTTCGATCGCAGATTTGGATCATCCTCAGTACAATGTTGCGGAAATCCTCATTAAACTTGTGTAATGCAGTTACAAATGCTTGGTATGTCTAAAAGAAAAAGATGATATGACATTATATAGAGACATAGATATATAAATATAAATCTGCGATCGAAACGTATACGCTAATGTAATATTTTATATAATTGTTTAATACACATATTGATTACACACGAACATCCAGTGTTGGCTCTATTGGCAATTTTTTCTTATGTATTAATTTCTTCGAAGCCTCTCTTCATTTAGTTTTAATTAAATTTTATAAGTAAAACTTAATATCGCACAACCTCGATGCATGGAAATGTAAGCTATTTCACACATATTTTACATATTTAATTAAATATGTAAAACACTATTATATGTATAAATTTTAGTTACGACAAAGTGCGGAAAATTACTAACTCACGAGCCCGTAAAAAAAAAGTAGTTCAAAGCGAAGATTCGGCTTTTTCATGTCGCGTCGATTGCGCGAGCGGCGCATACTTTCGGCGAAGAAAATATCGTATATCGGATGCAGCGGTGGCAGATGCCGCGGGCATAACAACCCCCGCGTCCTTTCCCTTTCCCCGCGCTGCAGCCACAATGGTCTTATTTCGCGCGGAAGGAGTGCACCACCGTCTTTATGAACACAGCGAAGACCTCGCCCTCGGCATTAGCATAGGAAGTGAGAGTTCCCCTTCATCGGCGTTTCTTTACGACGACGCCTCTATATTCGTTCCCGCACGGGAACGGGATAGACTACAGGAAGCAACAGCGGCTGTTTTTCTGTAACGACCGTGTTTAGCGGAAAAGCAGCAACGAAAAATTTATCGTGTAATTACCCCTGCACTCTGAAAATTTTGCGATAAAATAAATAAAGAGTAAGGAAAGAAAGGATATTCCACGGAAAGATATTCTTTTCGATCAATCGATTTAGCGAGAAGAGTCCTGAATTATTATATTAAAGCTTATACGCTTATCGGTGCACAGAAAAAAAATTTAGTATTAATTCAAGAATTCATTGTTTCAAAATCTTTTTGGAAAAATTTATAATTTTAAATAGACATAATTTGTTTTCATAAAGAGAAAAATTTTCTCCATGTAAGCAAATTATGTCTAAGATTATAAATTTTTCCAAGAAGATTTTGAAACAATGAATTTTTGAATTAATACTAAATTTTTTTTCTGTGTGGTAATTCAAGATGAATTATAATTAAAATAAGAACAGTAATTCTCTCATTAATAATCACATTAGATTTTGAAGAAATAATTGCAAAGGTCCATGTTTTATCTAACCGCGAATAATGGAAGCTATGAAAGAAAATGAGGTTGCTCAATTCGTTAGACGTTCGTCATTAAGATCGTTGTCGCATGCATTCGTAATCGTATTCATTGGAACGTCGACCGAAGTGGTACAGCTCCGTATGCAGCACAATGGCAAGATCCCGAGAGAGAGAGAGAGAGAGAGAGAGAGAGAGAGAGAGAGAGAGAGAGATGCATTAAATTGGAAGTGGGTAACGTAAAGCCGCAGCGCGCACGCGCGACCGCACCGAGAGCGACATTAATACGATATGTTCAAGGGATCGTAAAACGACCCCTCGGTAATGTTTAATACACGACGGCGGCGGCGGGGCCAGACAGCATTTCGTGCGGTTGCGGAGCAACGATAAAGTCCGCTGCTCCAAATTCGAATCACCGGCCACCAGCACCTTCCACGCTACGAAAGGCTCACGCGCACGTGGCCGAACCCTCCATCTGCTGCTCCCGGGTGTCGTTCTGATGTACACGACGTATGCACGCGAAGAAACGTGCTTGTCGGCGCACTCGGCACGAACGCCAGGAGAAAAATATTCGAACTGCGTATAAAAATCGTGGACCGAAGCACGATTCGCACGACTTCTCTCTCTCTCTCTCATGCTGTTAAGCATGAGAGAACGCAAAAATGTGCGAATGCAGAAACGCGAATCAAAACGAGCGTGAATCCATGCCGCGCGAATGCAAAGCGAATCAATGACGAGATTACAGAAATGCATATTATAATGTATTTTATCTAATAACATGGGAAAATCGTTTAGGGAGTGATTTGAGTGTTCGGCTATAAACTATACCTTCGACAAATTGTATTGGTAAAGTACGGCCAACCGTTCACGCATCGACCGAAAGTAAATCTCCAATAAATCACTGCATTTTCGAGCGCTACCCGTGCGCCACTGGATGGAGTCTGGATATAAATTCAAAATTGTATGATTGGTGGTAAATTAATTTAACGACGGATTTACGTCATTTCATTAAGCTTAGTACATTCTATACACTCGGTTGCGTATAATAATTTCGCGATATAATTGATCCCGTGATTATCAATTTTCTCATTAATTAATTGGTTCCCATTGAAATTCTATCAAGATGATAATAATAAAATAGCGTATCGTTAGCGTTTAGAAAAATACGCAATTATAATATAACGCCTCGTTAGAATCGCGACTGATTACTGGCCCCATCGCCAGCGAGCGTGGCCGCTTTTTCTATCCGCGTGAGATTTCATCCGCGGCGAAATTTTGACATTAATAAAAATCAAATGTAAACGCAGTGTGCGGAGCGAAAGATTGGAGTACCGGACAATTTTTTTAACATCCTATAAATTTTATTATGCGGGAGACTCCTGCACGCGAAATACCGACGGTCTTATTAATGCGTTTCATTTATTCCCATCAGAAGTTCCCTACCTACCCAAGTAATCTCGATCCCTCTCGGAATTCTTTCACGGCCCGTAAGAGCTTTCTTCGCTTTAAAGCCGCATTCTCAGGACGAGTGAGATCTCTTTAACATTTATTGCTGCATTTGTTCCCCTGGCATTTATTGCGGGATCCTCCGTGAGAAAGAAGACATCTCCCGCTACGCAAATTTCGTTCTCCAACTATCGCCTCTATAGCTATCAGAGATCTAACTAGATCTAGACAGCTCTGGCATGACATAAATTAGTATAACAATTGTATAAGTTTAAAAAAATCCTATAACTCTTTTCCACTTCTACGTTTTAACGCACAATGTAAATTTTGTATTAAAAATAAAACCCATTAAACGCTTAAGCGTACTTTTAAAGCTCTTATCATTAAAGTGCTAATATATTTAAGTATCTTTAAGTGTGGAAAATATGCTGGGAAATAGGAAGATAATTTTAAAAGAGATAGAAAGAATTTATACTCGCTTTATATATACATTTTCTTCTGCGTTTTTATCTCCTCGCAGGAAAATGTCAACCCGCGCACTTTCGCGACGCTCGCGGTGCAAGAATTACGCGCGATGCAACGAGCACCGATCTCGTGGAAGAAATTCGCGCGACGCTCGGCGAGATACACCGGCCCTTTAAAGGAAGGATCCTCACTAAACACGAAAAGGCCCTCGATAAGCAGGCTCGGGACGTTAATGCGAAACTGATCGAGGAAAACGACATTTTCAGGGTGGTGCTACGAGGAGACGCGGGTCGCCTGGTATTTTCCGGCGAGTTCACCCCATTAAACATTTTTGCTATCTCCCTGGGATCTACTCGAGGGTAGTCGCGGCGGTGAAGAGCGAGAGGAAAAGAACGAAGAGGAAGAGAAAAAGAGAAAGAGAGAAAGAGAGACGCGCGAGAGTCGAAGATGGAAGAGAGAAAGAGAAAGATGAAAACGAGAGCGGGAATGTGGTGTGGGGTTTGCAAGAGCTGCTTGCTTGCTAGCTAGCTAGACGTCGGCACCTGTTGCTTTTACAGTCGACCCTACTTTCTGTCTCCGTCCTTTCCCTTCTGCTGATCTCTCTCTTTCTCTCTTTCTCTTTCTCTTTCTTTTCCTTTCTTCTCGCGTGTTCTTCATACCACGTTTTTCCCCTCATTCTCTTCTTTCTTTCTTTCGTACCTTGATTCCCTGACATGTCACAAGGATGGAGTTAAGCGCTTTGAGAGAGTAGGACGAGGCGCTCAAGACTATTTACGCAATTCAGCTCTTTGCCGAAACGAATTGTTTCCCCTTGAATTTCGCCACGTGATCGGCCACGAATGCTACTCTACGTGTACAGTTGATCGCGTCTTAAATTCTCTTGAGAGATTCTTATTTAATGTCATCTATCTTGGATTTCTTTATGTAGAATGCATATTCTCCTTATCTGCAAAATTATATTTAATACTCTGTACACACGTTTTTCGGTAACTTCTTTACATACGTTGAGACACGACACTTTTGAGTTATTTTTCATTACTTTTAAAAGTATAATAAAGTATATAAAAAGTTGTTTCAATGATTCTTAAATATACATACTATAACATTTCTAAAAAGTATTTGTATGATTGTTTACTAGAAAAAAAATTATATATAAATGTTATGACTAATTATTAGTGTTTTTAGTTTTTCAAGGAAAAAAATTCGCAGAATAAAATTGTCGAATCGTGTTACAGAGTATAAAAAAAAAAAATATGGGCACTCTCTCTCTCGATTAGTCTATTTTCAAGAATCTTGTAAATGATTAAAAAATGTCTTAATATGGTAAAATGTCCAAATATGGTGGACGATTAATGGAATAATAGACTGTTTTTCCTTCATCAGATTTTAAGGTACAATTTAATTATCGAGATAGTTAATATCTCTAATTTAACATGAAGAGCGTTCCATTCCATCTACATGAAAATTCAACTCGCGAGCACAACGGTAATCGCACAGCCATCGATATATGCTTTAGCATTCGCAATATGAGATTAAATCGATGAGATTTGAATTCATGGTAGGGGTGAGGACGATTACTGCTCTTTGCGTAGCAATAATCAACCGCGGTTCCATGTATAAGTATCCCACATCTGATATGCGCTCGACGCGTTGGTATCTGCCATTCAACGACGCGTAGGCGCCAATACGGAGGGTACGCACATATAAGCGGCATTCCATTGTGACGTGGCTTGATTATGTGGTTCGTACCTCTAGTAGCATACCTCTTACTCCTCGTTGATCCTCCGCCGCCACTCTGACGCAGGGCGCAGGGTGTATTTTGCGCCCTACCCTATGCGCTTGCCAATCCGGTATGAGGATACCCTGCGGACACCTTCGGTATTATGCCCGTCATTATCCTGTAATAACAGTCTCGATCGATAGGTATCGTCCTGTTAGAATTAACTTTGTGTTATTAGAAGTCGAGTTTACGTTACGAAGGGTAAACAATGTTCCGCGGATTCTCGTCGAACTGCTGCTGCACTAAAAGCACTCCCGATGGAATCTATCAGCGGTATTACACTCATTTCGCCCGGACGTTTTTCGTAAAGCGTAATACCGTTAGTAACGGGCGATTAACCATTTACGGGAACACTTCGTAAATAATTTTGTGACCATTCTAATTGGACTGTAATGCAATAAATAGCAACTAAATTAAACTTTTTAAAATATAATTGTTTATATTTTTTCACGAGTTGAAAATTTTGTATTTATTACTTTTTTGAGTTATCAACAGCAAAAATCGCCTGAATATGAAGAATAATTTCATACTTTATGGATACAAATTGCAAATTTTCGATACATTGTATAAACGTACTTTAATATATCGAGTGCGAATTTGATGCATAGTTATCTCAAGGGGGCTATATGCTGCTGCGGTGCATTCGTCGATTATTGCTCTTTAACAACATATACAATAATGATCATACATGCATATATTGAAAGGTTTATTTCATAACGATAACACGTTTATGTTATATATTTTTAATACTTTTTCCATTATCAAAACTTATTCAGTTTCTCGTATGGAAGAATCACGGTTGATATATTTCACGATATATCTCGCGGATTATTATGTTGGTGTAACTGGCATTACACCAACATTTGTGAAACAGTTTAAGAGAGACAAAATGCTAAGATTTAAGTCTCATATTTTGTCGAAAATTAAGCGACCCTCGCAAAACACGCGTCCACTTCTAAAATTCTCTCATTTGTGAGACGGCACGATGGAAAAAAAAAAACCAAAAACGTTATTCGTGCAAATAACGCCTCTGGGTTACATTCCCGGTCACCGGATATAATGGATGGCGCAAATCATCGATCATCCTCCCTTAATAGCCCGACTCGCGCGCAGACTAAAAGGGGTCACGTTCCGCTTTATACAAGACATATCCGAGAAAAATCGTTGTCACTTCTAGTTTAACAACCAGGCATCCTTTTGTGCTACAAGATTTTTCCCTGCCTCGCTCGTAAGTTTCGCTGAACATGTAGGTTTGAAAGTTCCGATATATACGCGAAGTAAAGAAGAAAATTGCGCAAACATCGACGACTTGAAACGCATTTTCTAACAAATCATGTTATAACTTTGGGTAAAATGTGGAATAATTAATATCTAATTCTTACCTTTACTCAGAAACACTTTTTCTATGGAAATTATTCTATTCTTGTTTTTTATCTTACTCATTCTATGAAATATTTTTATTTAATTTTTTGTTAATATTTCCAAATTTTCTAAACAGTACAGTCCCTCTAGTATCGTTTGCTTTGCTATTTTTTCATATTTCCTAATAGAAATTTTATTTTTTTAATTTTTTTATGATTCTCTTGAACTCTTTTTAAATTCATCTAGCTATGGTTGAATATTAAAACGTTAGTTAATATTCAACCAAATCTGGACAAAGTAAAGAGCGCTAACAAACATAAATAAAGGAATTTGCTTCAATAAATATGAACCGCGAATACGAACGCATTCAATTATATTCACCGACGTTTTATTTCTTCTGGTATACCAAAAGAACGCTTATTATTAATCGCTCAATCGAGTTTGTTGTAAATGTTCATTCATAATTATTTATTCTTAATAGCTTGATCACCTTAAAATTGCTCATTCGACGCATCTCTTTGTTTACCGTCCAAGAAGGTGAGAAGAATCCGTGGCATTTTTAAATCCCCGCGATTCCGTCGCTATCGAAATAATCTGGCAAGACCGCGGGCCGTTTCTCTTACCTTTCTCCGGGAGAGATAGCGAGCCGAAAAGGGGAGAAGCGGCATGGCAGTCGCAGCGGCAGGTCGGCGGAGGTGGTCTTGTGGAGATTGAGAGGAGATCGCAGCTATGAGATAACGGCAGCCGCGGAGCAAACGAGCTTCACCGAGTTTGGACAAGACTTTAACAGTTTAGGTGCGACGGCTTACGGGTCGCTTCGGCACCGGCTGAAAGTGACTGCCGCGGCCGGGTCGTTGCTCGCGAAGCGTTATCTGATGGTGGCGGGCTTAGCCGGGTGTAAAAGTGTTGACCCGCCCCCCATTGCGACCAGGCGACCAACCCCTAGCAGACGAGGAAGGGTAAATACGTGAATCGTTAAGAGTCGCCGGTTGCGCGGCACGTTCCGCGATTATCGCAATTATTTCTGCGAGCGTGCAAGATCGTGATCTCGCTTCCGTGTAAAGAATCCGGCATTAACGGAAAAATAAATGCGACTGGTCCATCGCAATCAATAGCGAGATTTGCGGAATGTCACAAATCTATCATACAAGAGTCACAAAAGTCATTGATGGTCTGATCGCGGCTTTAGATACTTCGCATACACGATTTACAATAAAGGAGGAAGCGGAACAGTCAGATTTCGAGATTCTCGGTCTGGGAGCGCCATGAAAATGTACTTCCCGACACGCGAGCGTTTGGGGAAAATCTGCCCGACTGCCAAAATCGATATTCCGATTGCAGGAACACTCGGAAAACGATTTTTCCGGCGCACATAAAAATTCATGCCGTCATCGGGACGGTACGAGCGGCACGTAACGGCGATCGACGGATTCCGATCAGCGTCAAGTTCTCGTGGCGCACGTACGCGCCGTTCGATCGTTTATTTCCGTTTCGCGCGACCGGGCGGGCGGAACGAGACTCGAGATAATCCCGCTTCGAAACTCCCGCACAATTCCGTCAGCTAAACTCATTTTTCAAACGGCGCTTTCGCTCGTCCGGCTCTCACGACGGAAGTCGCCGTTCATACCCAACCGGCTTAACGCCTCCTGGCTGAGACTTTCTCTCCGAGCAACAGCCGACAGACAGCGGCGGGAAGAGAACGAAGGGAGGGAGGGGAGAGGCTCGAGAGAGAGAGAGAGAGAGAGAGAGAGAGAGAGAGAGAGAAAGAGGCACAGTGAGGAGTTGCACGAAAACACGGCGGAGGACCGGCGTGTTGTTGGCGAAGAGGAAGAGGAGTCACGACGCGGCTATAAATACACGCGCCACCTGCAGCTAACGTTCACCAGCTAACGTACAGACCAGAGACTAAGCTCGGAAAGAGAGAGAGGGAGAGAGAGAGCCGCGTTTCGTTGCCAGACTGTAACGCGAAAGCGTGCACGGAAGTGGCTGTCGCGCGCGTATCTCAACGCTGCGACAACCGAGCTGGGTCCGCGTTCGACACGCGGTCCACCCCGATCTCGCTTTTCCGGATACACCACCGATGCTGCGACGCTCATCGTAAGCCGTTGAGTAATCCTGCCGTAAGTGATCTCGGGATTGCATGAAAAAGGCCGCGTTAATGCATCTATACTAAAGTACGCTCTTTGAATAAGAGGGTGCAGTAAAATTTTTTTATTGTCCTAATATTTTATTAGACATTTAATTTTAGAGTGGAACTCTGGCAGAATTACCATGGCCAACTGTCACCATATGGTTGGAGCAAGAGCTAAGAATATGAGATATCCATTATATTTTAGTCATAATATTATTCTTTCATCCTCCGACGAGGTTTGTACTTTCGACGTTGACTTATTTTTATACGAATACGCGCACGGGCGAAAGAGAGAAAGAAAAAGAAAAAGAAAGAAAAGAAGACGAACACGTCTGGAAAGGATGTAATCTGGTTGTAAGATAATACAGTCACTCGAGCATAACAAAACGGAAACAGAGGGTTGACTTCGCCCTTTATTCTAATCAAATAAACGACGACGTGTAAGGGCTCCGCGAAGGTGGAGCAATCAATCAGTGACGGGCGCAGTGCCAATAAGCTCCCGAGTTTTTTTTTTCTATTAACAAGATTACTTCTCTCACAGAATTCGGGAGTTCAAATGACCGTGCGACAGAGCAGCCCTCGAAGCGGCAGAGATTGAAACGCCACGATTCGACGACGCGACGGCGACGCGGCGACGGTTCGTATTCGAAATATGTGTGCGCCGACGAGAGCGAGAGCTCGCCGTCGGTTGACAAAATACGACACCGGAAGCCCAGTGTTTCCATCCGGTCGGCCAGCCAGCGAAAAGAGAAATGAAAAAAGATGTGACGCGGAACGGGAGATAAAGAGCCGTCGCATCGGTGAGACACACCTACCCCGGGCCCAGAAACATCGCCCCTTTTAAACCCGACACCCTTGAGCGCGTGTTTTAAGCAAACTAATACCTATCGGGTGTATCACGAACGAAAGGAGGATGGCCGGTCGTGAGGATGGAAGGGAGGGGGGAGAGGGTGGAAAGGGGGCGAAAAAAAATGGGATGTAAAGCGCCGCGTCGGATAGAACCAGGCGGCCTCGCACCGCGCAGCATAAGGGTAGTTTACTACGAGCGTGTTAATTAAACAAAAAGCCATCCCGTATACCAAGCGCTAATTAGAGAGTGGCTCTTTTGCCCGCGCGCGCGTTCTTCGCTTCAAAAATATTTTCCCGCTGCATGTTTGCTCGTGCTTTTCGAGCCTTTTTCCACCGCCTTCTTCTTTTCCTCGTCCTTCTTCTGCCACTTCTGCACATAGAAACCCCTCGCTGTTAATACTATTTTTTTCCCCTCTTTTCATTCTGTCTACTTCATTCTCTTCTTCCTTTGCGAGCGGTATTTGAAACTTTACGGATGCCGGTCTCGGTTTTGCATGTCAGTACCGGTACGGTAACTCGCGTGGTAAACAAATCTATAGATTGAAAATGGAGTAAAACGGAGAGAGAGTGATGAAAAGATAGAATTTTGAAAAGAAAAAAAATACTGATCAACACACAGTTTCCAATTGTGGAATAAAAAATACATTACAATGGTAAAATGGAATGAAAAAGAAATAGTTGACGGTATTGCAAGTAAATATAATAAAATTGCATGTTACACAGAGAAATATGAAAGCGCAAAAAAGAATATTTTGCGTGTTTATAAAAGACATAAAATGTATTTTGCATTGTCTACGTTTACAGTTTATTAAACTTTAAGAATCGTTCCTCACGGATTTACTACCGATACCACCGATGCCGGATCTAAAAATGCAAAGGTATTAATCAAGCGATTAACATTACATTTGCCCGAATTCCCGCGGGGTCTCCGTTTTATTAAAACGCGCCGCTTAAGAGACGACAAGATAAATCGCGAAAAGTCGCCTGCGCTATTAATCAACGAGAGATTTCCGTTTACCGTGCCAGTTTCACGACTCGGAACCGCCGAAGCGGACGAGATATATCGGCCTAAGCGGCTCGGGGCGCCTAATTGAAAATTGGTGCTTTAACCTAAATGCGCTGTACAACGGGCACGTTTCACTCGATTTAAGTACTCGGTTTGGCGGCGGTGGCAGATTTAGGGCGCGAACGGAGTAACCGCGATTAGAATCCGCTAACGCGGCCGCAAACAAACACCGCGAACGGGCACACGACGAGCGGTCGTTCGTCGGGCCTGCGCCGCGCGCCTGTCGAGATGCGAGAGGAAGAACGGAGAGAGGAACGGAGAGAGCGAGAAATGGCCAGCGAGAGAATCGGCTGGAGTGAAACATCTGCGATCGGATTAACGGCGGACATCGGCAACACTTCCGGGTGATTAGGCTGATGCCACCATCGATCCTAAGTCCGCGCTTACAGCCGCATATCAGCTCTGTATGGAGTGCGCAGTCCGCTGCTGACAATTCGCGGCTGCAGCCGAACGACGGGATTCGCTCCATTCGGTCCGCTCGCCTCTGAAAATCTACATCTAGCACGTACAACATTGTACAAATATTTAGTCGCGATGGTCTCCCGTCTTGTTCTCCCATGGGAATTTCTCCTCAGAAACGCGTTAAAGACGATGAAGCTACGTGCTGTTGATTCTCAGCTCCGCCGCGAAATTTTCTTCCCTTCCTACGTTTGCACAGTTGATAATAAGGTCAACATATACATATATATATTTCACGATTATTTGGAAATATAAGTATGAGATAATAAAAATAGTAATATCGTTTATTTAACCCATTCTTTTCTAGAAGAAAAACACGAACTTTTCTGAAATAACTATCTAATGAAGATATCTATTTAAAATTTGGACAAAAATTCTCTGCGAATACTCTTGGCATTTTTGTTTAAATTTTCAAGCTAAATTAGGATATCGTTAGGTGCAAATTTTTAATGAATTTGATTATGTAATCTTAGTTTTCTTCTTTATATTTGTAGAGGAAAGAAAATTTAGACTACTTGTTTTAAATATTCAATTTGAAAGATACCTAAGAACTCTCATAAAATAATTATTTTAAGTGTTACTTGAATATTGAAGAAATTTTCTTTAAAACAAAATGAAATTTATCTAGAAATTCAAACAAAAAATTGTAATATTTTGTTATGTGCAAAATAAAAATTTCTTTAAGAATTTTCTGGTTTTTCTAACTTGAAAAATACCTCTGATTTTTTTGGTCTCTCTCTTTTCGGGTAGTAAATATCTTCTTTACCATGTAAATGCGGACATTTTATACAAATAGTGAATAATGAACAGGCAAAATAAAAGCGGCGCATTTTCCATTATGTACGACATAATAGAAAATGGTCTCTCTTAAGCGTTAAAGCAGAAACGGGAAGCGGCTCGATGTTCTTTGACGCTTGACGCAGTGCATAATCGCGAATGAATCCGCGGCACTCGGCGGAGACAAAGGAGATTGGGCCATGAGAGAGCAGGAGTGCGTAATCCCTCGAAACTCGGAGGAAAAATAGCGACGCGGCTGCGGGACAGGTAGGTGAGAAAGAACAGAGCGAAAGAACGGTACGGCATGGAGCGGAACGCTCCGTCCGCTCTGTCGCAGTGCCGTATATTCCGCCGCCGGTGCGGTTGTACACGCGACGCCACTTTAACCCGGAGTCGTCCAATCCCCTTTACCTCGCGCCGAACCCCGCGTCCCACTCTTCCGCTCTCTGTCGCCCGAATAAACTATAGACATGGACCTACGCGGACCAGTGTATTTCGGTACGGAGGCACTAGACCCCGGTGGATGGTGTTTTCCTCCTCACATTCCCATTCTTCGTCCTCCTTACGCCTTCCCGGTTCCCGGTAGAAGCCGGTAGAAGAGAGAGGAGACGAACAGATGGCGAGACAGAAGGAAAGAGAGAGAGAGGGAGAGAGAGAAACGAGGAGAGACCTCGTTCTCGTCTTCTTCTTGTTCTTCATTCTCGTTTTCAGACTTCCCTCTCGGAGGGAGGGGAACGGATGATAGTGATTCCCGTGCCAAGAGCTACTCGTTCGGGCCAAGCACAACTTGGCCGAGGCACAATCGAGTGAAAGTCGCGTCGCGTCTTTCGCCAAGGGGTGACTTCCGGAGCGCGCGTAAGGTACAGAGAGAAGGGAGAGAAAGAAAGAAAAAAGAAATACACTTAACTCGAGCGGAGTGAAAGTCGGGAGGAGCGGTAGAAAATAAGGACAAATTGACTGTCTCCGGATGGATGGAACGAAGAATTCACTTCGGTGCGGATTGCGCGGCACGGCAACGGAGAACAGCGGCGGTGAGAGTACGGTGACTGAGTGCTGATCTTAGATTGTGGACGGGATGAGACTTACGAGGAGCAGACGGTCGCTACTCGGGGCTGCATTACAAGATAAATGTTCGCGCGGTAGGTAAGTCGCGAACGAGTGATAAGCCGATAAGCAGCGCGATTAATCGCGGCGCGGATGACGATCGTGGTCGGAGAAGCGATTGAATTGGCCGCTTCGGAAAGAACGATAATAACGCTGACACTAAATGATCGCAATTATTATTCACGAGCAATAACTCATTTATGGAAAATGGACGAGTTAAATCTCTTTCAATCCATTAAGAGTAGCTGTTAATGATCGTGAAGCAAATTCTTGAATGTAACGGTAAAGATTTTTGTTTTTTTTTTAGTGTTGATAGCTACACGTCTACATCCAATTGTTCCGTCGATTAATATCTCGCACACCGTCATGACATCGTCCCGCAACAGATGTCAAAGCTCACGATTGTGGCGATATAATCGGCGCGATCAAATCGTCCGCGGGATCGACGAGCAGTCAAATGCGCTCGACAATCATTTACTTTAACTGATCGATCAATAAACTGATTTCCAACTTCGTTAACCCACCATAATGGATATATTGCGCGTGCCGCAATATACATATACCGTGTATAATTAGACGTAGTTTTAAATCGACGTTCATCGAGTGATGGCATAACGAGCGGACGGGCGAACTATAGGGAGCGTCCTTTCGTTCTGGACTGTGTTCAATTTCCGCAGGTTGATTGAAATGAAATAATCATTATTGTTCGTCCCATGATCATCTACGATACGCGGTTCTATCGCGCGCCACAACGGCCTGGTATTTATAATGACCATTGTTTCCAAACGTACGAATTTCCATAACTGGTAATTCGATTGTCGCGGTGTAACCGCGTTTACAATTTACGCGGCAATAACGCTTCCCGTTCGCGTCGAATTCTGTGACTAACTGTCCGACGGAAGGAAAAAGCGAGAAGAGGGAGAAAAGTGCGATTTCCCGAACGAAAGAGAGGAGGCTCACATCTCGATCGCGTTCTCACCTTGATAATCGCATCGCGCCGATAACGATCGACAATATGGACGCGCCGCTCCATCTGAAACGTAATTGCATCACCGATAACGCACAGCCGCCCCCGCGCTTTAATGTTTGCTTTCCGGCGGCGAGCGGGACGATAGCCCGAAGGGGCTATCCGTGAACCGCCTGCGCGTAATGAAGGAATTTATGACGCGAATTGCCCGATGAAAATATATTGCTATCGCCTCGCGGCGGTAGCCCTCAGATAGTAGCCCCTCCGCACCACCTCTGTCTCTCGTGTCGATGTGTCCTTTTTCTTCCTCCACCGTCGCTTTTTAATCGACATAAATTCTAATTACGTCGCCCGCGCCGCCCGGTGCGTTTTCGCGAAATCCCTTGGATTCCATTTGTTGTCCGAGTTGTTACACGCTCTCGCAATATGTTACTCGCCAACTAATTCGCCCTGCCGACGCCCCGACGTGGCGCACGGCGCCGTCGTCGTCGTCGTCGTCGTCGTTGTCGTTGTCATAACCGGGCGTTGTTTCGCATGACCGATTTATTAACGGACGACGCACGTGTGCTCGCGGGAAGGGTGTTTCTGTTCCAAGAACGTTATTCAGCGAACGACGACGAGACGATCATGACGACGGCTTGCTTGACGCCCGGATGTCGTCATTCTAACAGAATTAAGCGCCGCGCGTTTACAGCTATGTCGCAAGTACAATGGGATGGCACCTAGACAACCCGAGAATCCAACGACGTCGCCAAGACGAACAACGATTGGCCCTCTTGATCGGGGTTAATCTCTCAAGTGTCACCAGCTGTCTGAGCATAAACTTGATCTACGAGGCTGATCGCTTCAGAAGCTATTCGACCCCTTCTATTGTTCTAATGACGAAGGAGAAAGAAAGAGATTTTTATCATTCTTTATTCGCGAAACGTCGGAAAACTGCAAAAAATCTGTATATTTTTAATTATTTATGAACCATTTCTCTTTTCATTCTAGCTTTATGATCGCGTAATATATTTTACGCGGTAGGAATCTTCTTTAGGTTTGTTTAAACGAATCTTTTTTTTTTTTTACGCTGACGCGGTTCTGCACTTCCAGTCCGCAGTTATTATTGTGTAGGAGAATACGGATAAAATTTGCAAGATTCTTTTGCTCCCTCCTAGTTATGGACCGCGAGGATCGGGGTCTTCATTACGCGTCTCATTCTTTGTTGCAGACCGGAAACAGTTACAAATCGCCAGAGGAATCGCCGCACACGGAGCACGGCAGACTGAGGTGAGTGAAAAGAAACCGCGCGCGCCGTTGCAAGCGCGCAACAAAGCCGAAGAAATAATAAATGCAACTCCGCCGAGGTTATTACCGAGGGAAACAGGCACTCGGATAAAAATACGCGAACCGGTCTCGCCGACGGTAGACTCGCGACTCGCGACCATCATGATGATCAAAATACCTTCGGAAAAGGCGACTTTGCTTTTCAAATTGCAAATCGTGCAATTTGTCGCGATACATATTTACAAAACGCTACGTGGACATGCATGGAAATTGATGATTAATCCATAATTATCTCGAGCAATAGGGAGAGAGAGTTAATGGGTCGGAAATAATTATAACAAATTTCCCGCGTCATTTCTCTAGGTTCAAGTAATTAACCGCGAAATGTATGGCAAGTATAGAACACCGCTAAGACTGTTTGACGTAATCTCGAGCGCAGGTGGACCGCGCCAAGTGTCCGACAGCGAAAGATAAATTTCACAGTCCGCTCTCCTCGGCGGTGCTGTACGTCGAATATGCGATTTGTGACGCGTATCGTCCGTAAGTTGCGCGCGGAGTCAACACTAAAACTGCCGGGCGAATTCCTGCGATATTTGAGACCTTGCCAGGTCGATGTCGTGCAGAATACTCGTTGCAAAAACGAAAACTCAGACACTCAGTGTGCCGTGACGCGAAATGAGATGGTGCCCTGACGTGGCACAGATCGACTTCTAATGCAGGCCGCAGATCACCATCGTTAATCCGACCTAGATGATTACAGGATGCGATCGTTCTTCCAAACGACGTTGTTAAACATCAAAACGATCGCGGAACTTGCGCGATTAAACGATCCATCATTTATTTAACAACGCTCGTAGGTTGGAACAATTTACGATGCTCGCGACATTGGTATAATTATAATTTAGATGTCGCAGAATATAAATCAGCATCATACAGGATTGATAGAGAAATATTTTTTAAAAATGATAGAGTAATCAAGTGTCTCAATTATTGCCAGTGTCCCAATTACTACTGCTTTTGTAAATTGTAGTATTAGAATAAAAAATATGGCAACGTTATATTATAAAAATATTTTAATGTTAAACTATAAGATAACTATCATACAACTACAAATACTCCGTGGCAGTATTGAGTACACGAGCAATAAATAGGGAGGCAATATTAGGTATGTACAGCAGTAATCGGGGCCACAGTACATTAACTGGCAATAATAGGTTCATACCTTACATTTTTATTTCTTTCATTATATTTACATAATTAATCAGTTTGCGAGCTTGTTGCTTTTATTTTGTATATATTAAATCTCTTACTTGAATAATGATAAAAAAGGTTTATTATAGATTTAAAAAACTGCAAAATAAGCATATAAGCATATAAGCTGCCACTATGTATTAGAATTAAGACAGTTACCCTATCGTTGTTAAATAATTCAAGAATCACAACATTGTGTGAACCTGATTTCAGGTAAAGGTATCAAATAACACGAAAGTATCAATCCCCGATGATGTCAAACGAAATTGAAATTTAAACGGAGACGTCCCGAAATGCGTTCCATAAAAATGGCGGATAGAAAAACTATCATCGCGCGCTTCCGTGCGCGTTTTGCTACCGTAGGTGGAAGGATTTTGTCGGACTAAGGAAATCTCATCCGCTATACGTTCCATATCGGTACCTCATGATGGCCGGTATATTCACGTCTCATAACCGCGATACCCGTTCCTTCGGCTGTTCTAAAAATGCGGTATCCCGATATCGTTTTGCACCACCATCCGCCGCGCCGGCTCGACATGCCCGCTCGTCTACATTCGAGTCGAAATTCATCGAATTCATCAAATTCCGAAAAGCGTTCTGTCACGTTAAATGTTCTCGCACGAATTTAACGCGTTTCGTTATATCCTCCGATTTTTTCTCTGCGCAAAAAATGCAGCGTATTTTAAATCAATCTTGCGTCTATATTCATATAATCGAAGAATTTATTCTATCAATAAAAATAATTCTTAAATAGCGATAGAATATTCGATACCATTCGAGACGTCACACGTTATTGCATCGAGAAATTGTTAAATGATATAAAGGTACAAATTTTTTTTTAGAGAATCGTCCCCGGCAAAATTTACCGCGACCGAAGTCAATTTATTTCGTACGAAGGGGAACATCGCGATTGCCGAATATTCATGCGTCTNTTTTTTTTTTTTTTTTTTTTTTATTATGCACCGGTCGAAAAAGTTAGCCAGCCGAATGAACAATCAGTCGGCAAGATCTAAAATCGATTGACAGCCTGTCGCACGTGCGACGCGCTTTTTTTCCATTCCCGGTCGCCGTATTATGTGAAGCTAGAATTGATCCAATCCGAAATCGAGCCAACACATTAAATCTGCCTCGTTCGACCGAAATGCGCATCCATCTTGCGTTACGAGCGACGGCGCTATTTCCCGCTCGATTGCGATACTTTTAATGGGGAATCGGAGCATTTCGTGTCGACGGTAATGTAACTTCGACGGAAGCCGGAGCAGACGGGAACGATTATCTTTCATTACACCTGCGATTCCCAGGTACAATGTGTTCCAATTAATCGGCCCGGTTAAAGGGGCGTGGAGATAAAGGATGAGCATGCATATCAATGACGGATATATCGCGTCTTTTTATGGTTGCCCGTTTCCGCCAATTGATATCACTATAGAATTAGTGTGTATGTATTAATTAATAAAAGAGCGGTAGAATGAAGAAATTCTGAGCAATGCTTATCGTACAGTAATGAAAAGATAAATTGGAGATATTCGACCGTTAATGTAATACATACAAATTGAACAAGAAAGCCTTATACGGTCATAGCTAGATCTAAGTGCTTTATTTTTTACTTGTGTGATTTTATATACCTATTTCCAATTCACCCGACTGCGCGCCAAGTTGTTTTTCCGGTCATAACACAGCTTTAAAACGAATAAGAATAAGTAATATCACATTAATTAAATTGAAAACAATTTAATAACGATTGATGCTGATTTGCAACCACATATTAGATCCATTCCCCCTTGAAAAAACTGTAAAGAATTTATTGCGAAAAGATAAATATTTCTCATTCATCTTCCTTTTGTTCTTTTTGTCACAGATTCTGCAGTAATTAAAGTTTGAGAGTACCGTGAATAATAGACAGAAAGAGAAAATTGACTCTGTTAATTCGCCGAAAGGTAAATTATGCGGAAGCATATTGACGGAATCCTGAATGACTAGTGTCTTTATATAGATTAAAGAGAATTTCTCTCGGAATATATGATTTATAATTTCGAATTGGACCGACATTTGACGCGATGGAGCGATTTTTATGGCTCATAGACGACGTCGTTAACGGCGCTCGCAGCCGTAAGAACCAAAGAATCAATATTGTTCAAGTTCGCCGTATCGAGAAGGATAGTAAAACTTTACGTTCAAATTCGAGGGGGAAGAAAGCACTGTTATCAGACACGCAGTAAAATACCGCGGCGGTGGCTCGCGATCGTCTATTACGTCGTCGATCAGGTGATAAATGAATGAATGGAAGGAACCTCACAGAGGACTCCGCAATTCTTGTCTCCGCCGGCTTTTTCGCGCGGAAACCTCTCATCGCTTTTCCATTTTCATACGTAAAATCGACACAGCGAAGTTAATCGATCGGCCGATCGCGTATTTCTCCCCCGATATTGCGCAAGCTTTGAAATCTCCGATATTTGCGCCAGAATATTTCTCGTCGTCGAAATGAGCAACGGAACGAACGGGGAGAAAAGGCGCTTAATAATTTGTCGCGAAAAGATTTTCGAATCTTCGAAAATGAGCTGTCTGCGTTTCTCATAATTATATGGAATTAACATCGCGATGATATTCGGTTTCTAGCTGACTGATTTCTGGCTGCGAGTTATCATAATTTAACAATCGCGGTGTTGCTCGTCGGGTAGGGCTGTTTAGGCGTACCCGTCGCGTTATCAAACTTGCCCATTCGCGGGGGCGTGTGAATCGTCCGTAACTTCGCATCGACCGCGTTCATACGCGCGCTTGTACATTCTGACGAGAGATAGGAGGGAAAGAGGGGGCAGGGATTTGGAAACGCGCGAGGCGTGAAACGCCAACTAGCGCAACAACCACCCGCGAGTCACAAGGTGCGAGCGTGTCAAATTCGCGGGCCATATTGCGGTATTGCGGCCAAAGGCGCCGCACGCCGTCAGCGCTTACGCCGCCTGTTCGTTATACGAATCTCTCGTTTGTATTCAATCCGCTGACGCTTATTTTATGACAGCGCACCCGATGCGATTTCCCGATAATCCGAGTCACTCGTACTATCGCACGCGGCTGACGGATAATCCCTTAAGTGCTGCACAATTTTCTCACACCTTGTAAGCCATGTGTACCGTGAGATTTTTATCTGCCGAACATGACGTGAATCTCGGATCACTTTCTAACCATTTGGATTATGAGAATTCGAAACTTGAGTCTCTCAGAACATGATTTTTATAATAATGTGTGTCCGACATATTAGAATTTATTAAAAAAAGATGTAAGTTTACATATGTAAAAAAAAAATAAAAAACTTATTAAGAAACAAAAGAATCTTTTTATCGTGAAATTGTAGAAATAAAATTTTTTATCGTATCCTTTTTCTTAAAACCGATTACATAAAAAAAAACAGTCAAATGATATTACATAACATTAGCCATTAACATATCGTGAGAGAATTAATTTGCAGATGAGAAAATACGCCTAGCGACCACTCGACTCTTTCAAAGTTATAGTCGTTCCACGCCAATGTACGTAATTGGCTGCCGACGCCGCGAACTTTTAATTGGTTCTAGCCGTACGTCCGTTTCGGCTTCGGTCCGATGATTTTTCATCCTCGTTCGGCCGGAAATCGGCATCAAAAATAATAAGTGATGTGCGCCGCGGCGGATCGACTTTAGCGACGAGATCAGGCTAATCAGATTTTCGTGCAAGAAATACGCACAGGGATGTTCCCGGGTTAATTAATGCCGCAGTGCCAATTATACGCGCGCACGTAATTAATAACGAAATATTAATGACAATGGGCCCGCGTAATAACAACTAGAAAATTTACAAATGCCACTCGTCGAGCATTAACGGATCATCACGTTGTTACGACGGCCGACGGACGAGACGATAATCATTACGAGGCTTTTGTTGTAATAACGGGATTATCATCTCGTTATCAAGTGGTGTTTTTCAATTCGCGATCGATGGATGGATGGACGGAAATTAATGAGTTTGCGCGCGCGCTCTTATCTGCGCTACTCGTTGATTCAGGTAACCAAGGATCGGTCCTTGAATCCCTCTCCAAAGCCGAGTATCTATCTGTAGAGACCTCAAATCGGTCGATCGGATTGAAAGAAAATACCATGATATTATTTCAAGCATCATTTCGCACCTTCGATAGCTACTCCGTCCTTTCTTTGAGCTATCTTTTTTCTTTCTTCTTTATATATAGCCAGCAATAAAAACACCTCTACAAGAGATCGTTATATTTAACGAACCAAAGTGGAATCCGTCTCTTGTTTAAACAAACAGAGATTTTACATCTCGTGCGTGTTATAAATAAAAAAATCATATAGATAAAATATGAGGAACTACTCGCCAAAATCCTTTATAATTTACATTTAATTTGTTAATTTTATAATTCATTTATAATTCATAGAGTAAAATATCTTTTGGATTATTTCATATATCTTATATATTAGGAGGAGCAGAAAGTAATGTCGTTTTTAATAAACACTGTAAATAGTATATAATTTTGTTAATATAATTTATTCAATTAATACAATCGCCGCTTTTTTTGTGATAATTCACTTATTTATTAATTTTCAAATTCTTTTTCTTTTTAAGAAGCTATCCGATTTTGATTCGAAAAATGTGGATAAAATTCGCCCAATAAGGCGAATAGAAAAAAGAAGTACTTCCTATCTTAATTCTCTAATATTTTGTATATTGCCTCTGTTTTGCTATATATAGTCGAGCATTGTCATGTTATAGAATCAAAACCAATTAGTTTCTTCGAGAAAGGAATTAAAAAATTAATAAATAAGTGGACGGACATTATAGAAAATAATTTTATGCACGATTATATTAGAATAAAAATTAATAAAAATAATTTTATGCACGATTATATAGAATAAATAATATTAATAAATTATGTTAAAAAAACCATACTGTTTCCATTATTTATAAAAACGACATGCTTCCACTAAAATATCATATAATTCTTTTTCAGATAGAATTTAGTTCTAGCAGTTTTACTGCCATCAAAAATATGATTTTATATCATGACTTTATGACTATGATTTTTACAGAAGTCATTTCGCCCCATGAGTATAGACTGTGTAAATCACCGCCGTATTATCGGTCATTCGCAAATACATGCGATTGCTGTCGTATGTGTAATACATTTGCCACGCAGTATTTGCCGTATAGTTGGTACAACGTAATTGAAGCATTCAAAAGTTTTTGGACCCTCGCTCGACGCGTTATATCTGTCGACTGTGTTCGTGAGTTCATATTTATTTTGCAAAGTTACGCACGACGATATTGTTTCATCTATCTGGAATTGGAGCCCTGCTGGAATACGTTTCCGCCGCGAGTGTTTTAATTAAAACGTTTTAATTTTGGAAAACTTTTGGGATAAACGTAAACCCATAACTCGACATCAGCAACGTTCACTGCCATTTTATATCAGAAAATTCTTTAAACCTATCACGGCCAGTGTGTAACGAAAAGCATCGAAATTAACTGTATTAAAACTATCAATACGCGATTTGTAACGCCCGAATCGTATTCTTTTTACTCGTCGAACGCAGACCAGTCGAATACCTCCGATGCAACTGGACCGCTACACGGTCTGTATTGCCTGTCATAAATTTATGATTTAACAAGAAACTAAAATTAGCAGAGGCACGCGTTTTACCGTTGCCATCGCCGTCGACAATACGAATACTGCGGGACACATTTAACAGAATTAGCTTTCGGGTACGCCCGTCTTTTGGCTTACCGCCAACGCAAATACGACGACTTTCACTTATGTATTCGAGACTTTGTGATTTTCTACTAGTTTTCGTCTCGCGAGCCTCGATCTTGAAAACTAAACTTAATATTTTATCGAGATGACACGTGACAGAAAATACTCGTGTAAAATTTTTGCATCGTAAAATCTTGTTTGAGCATCTAGACAAAAAGACTCGAAACAATTTATCGAGATCAACTTGAAATATTTTAATTCTGTTGATACGCACGAATATTACTTAAAAGTATTATCGAAATAAAATCTTTTTACAAATTTCACTGAATGAATTATTGGAAATATGTTTAAAACATTTTCGTACCTCGGCAAAATTGGTAAGAAACAATTTTCAATAATTTCCTCTCGGAAATTTTAAAAAGATGTTGATTTTATCTGATTCGCTGGATTTTGTTTGACTGATAAGTTCATTGAATTATATCCATAGAGTGTGCAAGTCTACAAACAATAAACGCGGCAGGTGTTTACCTATCGATACTTCGGTGGCTTGCTTCCAAGTTAAACTCGACGACTTTCCCGTGAATACGATGCTGGTATAATAGTCTCCGCGTCGTAGGAACTACGGATATGAGGATGAACAAAATGCAATCTCGACCATACAACGACCTCGCTTCAAGTCTGATAACAAGCATAAACGACATATGGTAATTGCCTCCATTTTTGCCTTAAATGGGACGCATTTAAAGTTATATATGGAGATATTTAACTAGCATTTTCCTTCAAGTAAAATCTTCCTTCAATAAAAATATACTACAAGAATTTTTAAATCGCCATTATTGTAAAAATTCTGAAATTATCGATTGGTTACATTGTGCACCCCCTAAATATTTTACTGTCAATCACTTTTTTCACAAAAAAAATCTAATATAAAAGATTCGTACACAGAGAGAAAAAATTGTAGTGGTGACAACTATAAGGAGACAGCCATACAAATTTTGTTAATATAATTATAATATATAGTTAAGTGAACTATATTATAGTTATTGCAACTAAATTAATGTTAAGAGAACTAATAAAAAATAGTTGTAGTATACTATACAATAAAGTGATTACAACAATTTTTTATTAGTTTTCTTAACCATAAACTTAGTTGCAATAACTATAATATAGTTCACTTAACTATATATTATAATTATATTAACAAAATTTGTATGGTTGTCCCCTTATAGTTGTCACCACTACAATTTTTTTCTCTCAGTGTACTTATCAGACAATTATCTCAAACATTCGTTAAGCAGGTTTCTTCAATACAACTCGAGTATCTTATTCTGTTATTATCGGGCTATCATGCGGTTGTTACGTATCGAATGACACAGTGCCGATAGTCGCCAAGCTCGCCTCGTCAGAGCGTATCCAATTTCCCTAGTGGCGCGATTTCACGTCGGGAAATAGCGTACTTCGCAAACAGCAAATTTTTACGTAGCAAGCCAGCCCAGCCAGCCAACCAGCCAGCCAGCCACCGCGCCGGCTTTTCTCCGATCTAGGAAACTCGAGAACTTGGCGGATAAACTCGCCGCACGCGCGACGTCGCGTGAAAGGACGCGGGCCTAGCTTGGCAGTATCATCTCGACATAAAATATGGATTATTCCGGATATTTGCATTCGGCAAACAAGCCGACGACGAGTCGCGACGCAAGTTCGCCGAAGTTTGACGGGAAACTTTTTCCCCTCGCGGTTCCAGTAATTATCGAATTGTTTGGCGTCTCAAGCCGTCAATTCTGGGGCGGAATGGCACTGCTAATCGTTGAGTATCGATCGATCGCGCATCTTTAAATTTCTCACGTAAATTTTCCAGCCCCTTTGCCAGTTCCCGGTCAGCTCGTTATCGAATCGCGCTGAGAGAAATCGTTTGGTAGAATAGTGATCAAACGAATTTTATAGTTACTGGTATCAAAAATTTAGTTACATTTAACAAAACTTTTTGTAATTTGTTGTATGAAAATAATTATTTGATTAAGGCTACAAATTGTTTGGTCAAAACAACTATATATTTAGTAACTATCACTATAAAATTCATTAAATCACTATTCAACCAAACTTTGGTTGATTTTACCAAACATTTCTGTCAATGCGTCAGTGAAATACCTCTTCTTTAAAACCGGCGGCACCTCAAGCAAATTATGCCGAAATAATACTTTATCCGAAATATCAATTTCCGAACTAGACGTCCGTGCGTTGAATGACACAAATTATTCGTTCGCCGCCGGCGGGAACGGAGCCGTGCCATTATTCTCGAAATTTTTCAACGTTTAGCTGTCTATTCATTCGCACGAGCGCGAGCGCGAGCGCGGGTCTCTGGTTGCCTGCTAATAGATCAGGATCGATTTGTCGGCAGCCGTTCTCCGCGCGTCGATATTAATCATTTTAATCGAGCTATTGTTCGAGCGGCGAGAACGTCGGAGTAAAGAGCGATTACGTTAAGCCCTTAATCGATCGTGTTACCGTTATTCGAACGATCAGCATCATCGTCGCGATATTATTATCCGAAGCCCGATGGTGCGTGCGCGGGCGCGAGCGAGCACGTGCACGAACGGACGTGCGGATTGACGTTTCGTTGTTGACCGCGGAATCACGCGAAATTTATATTGGCGAGCATATTGTTCGGCGGCACGGCG
>QKQZ01004031.1:0-17487 GCA_003595255.1 Solenopsis fugax | reverse complement strand
CCACCAACACATACCGCTAAAGCTATCTATTGGAAAACGGCGGAAGCAAAGGTGTACACCTAAAACGATCTTAATTTACTCGGTTATTGACCTTCTATTAAATTAAGAAAATGTATTTTATCGTTCGAGAAATTTGCATTTTATTTTTGTACTTAAATCAATGTTCAACGACTTTAATGTGCACTAGTCCAGCTAAAATCGCTAGATGTGTGCTAAAATCGTTAGATGTGTTTCCATATATACACACATAAGTCATTTAGGGGAAACGACAAAATAAACTTCTAATTTAAGAAGAGTGAAAATAACTGAAGTGTGGATACTCTGAGCGTGCAATAACGAAAATGTTATTGTCATTTACGACGGGAATATATGAATGCCGAAGCGACTGCGGAAGATGCCGGGCGATATTATCTCACGGCGTCCATAATGATAAATCCCAACGATGTATTTTGACTTCTGGTGCCGCCCATCATAAGCCGGAAAATATAATGCTGCGTGATTTACATTTCGGGTAACTGGCCAAGTTATCTCTTCCCTCTCTCTCTCTTTTTCTCCGCCTTTCTTTCCCTTTCTGTCTCGATGAGCAGTCTATTATTGTCAATGAAACG
Source organism: Solenopsis fugax (assembly GCA_003595255.1). Classification (NCBI taxonomy): domain Eukaryota; kingdom Metazoa; phylum Arthropoda; class Insecta; order Hymenoptera; family Formicidae; genus Solenopsis; species Solenopsis fugax. The sequence continues at coordinate 16,879 of QKQZ01004031.1, read as the reverse complement.
CAAACACTAGCGCGAAATACGTCCCGGCCGCGCAGCGAGGCAGAAAATCCGGAGAGAGACGGGTAACTCGCAATAAGAAATGCCATAAACTTTCATTTCCTTCCACGGATGTCACGTTGCGTCATTGTGTTATGTCGTCGTGTCGCTGTGACTTTTCGCATCCTTGTTCGAAAACCTCCCCAACGAAGAGACAAATTTCGAGGAGCGAGTAGCCATGCAGTGCGCCTTCGCGTCCGATTAATTATCGTCTCTCAGGATGGAATTGCTGCGACAAATAAGTAACGCGTACATATTTTTTTTTAATTACTATTTATAGCGGAAGTGCGCCTTCGACTTTTTGCCTTAGCTAACGCGAGTGAGAGACCGACGAGAGCTAAAGGGATAGTATATCTTCGCGCGTACTGAAACGGATACTTAGTTGTCACCGGCAGAAATAGTTTCACGTACGGAGGCTTTTATGACGCTCGCGACGAGGAGGAGGGTGAGGAGCGACGCAAAAGGAGAATTATTCACGTCTTGTTTTTCATTCAGCGACTTAGATGAACCGCGCCACGTCACGCCGCGTCGGCCCGACCAGCATTCGTCGATATTCGATCCTTATCTTCGAGATATTATCAACGACGGGGCCTGTAATTTAATCTAATTAATCATGCCGCGGACCGCGGTATTGTTCACGTTCCGCGGTATTAAATTTGCGTGAGCGTGTCGGATTAAAATTACCTCGTCGCACATTTAACTGAATCAGGTTCGAGACGCTTAATCCCCGTATAAGGTACATTGTACACGGTGTCTGATTATATTCGTTATATTGCAGGCGCCATTTGTTGCGGGACCGTTCCGATTGCGCTATGGCATTACAGATTCGTTTAACTGCATTTACCCCCCGGGGCCTTCCGGCTGATTCCTATTGTGCTACGCTATTGCCTTACTAATAAACTAGACATAAATTTCCCGACACTGCTCATAAAATATTACTAAATCTCCCGACGGTGCGTGCAGCATGTTTAAAGAAAATGTTTCCGTGCGTAGGTAAAATGATAGTTGTTAAGGAGAGTAAAAAGTAATAGAATAAATTTTCGCAATCTCACACGTGGTTCCAAAGTATCATTGCTTTCGGCTACACAAATGAAGATGAATGTGAATCGCTGCGAAAGTACGAAACAATTTTCATTCATTCCCAGTGCTTCGTGCCAATTGATGCACATAGACGCGTTTCAATATGACTCCTCTTTTTTTTTTTTACTTTTTTTACTCATTGCACGTTCGACTGCCACGTAACAATGCGGCTCATGGTTAATAGATACGTTTATCAGCATCCGCGCACGGCGCGAGACAAACACGTACTCGTATTTCGCGAGTACGAACCTCGAACGTTCTGTTTTCCTCCCCGGCAGCGAGCGGCGAAACTCCGACGGTGGTTCTCTCGTCCGTGCGAAACGACGGGGTGAGAAAGGGAGCAAAACGAGCACAGCGCTTGAGTTATGACGGTCGTGGCCCGAAAATATTTTGCGAGCTTTATAATCCTCGGGAGCGTTTCGTCGGGACGAAAGATGTCTACATATAAATACGAAGCACCGGGTATATAAATATATAAATGCGAACGCGAAGGGAGCGAGCTACCGCGAAAAATGTCTCGATGGACGTGATACTCCCCTCTTGCCGCCCCTAAACGCCGTCTTTCAGATAGCCCGGGAGCGCATTTATATGCAGAGTGCACTTTCCGAATATGCATAAACCTCACGAAAGAGCAAAGGGCAGCCACGTAGGTACTAGGAATTCTCGCGCGCGATGTGCCCCGTTTGTAAAGTGACGGCACCGCTTAAAGGTGAGTGAAAAAAATTGATATTCGATATATAAATATATTTTTAAATATACATTTCGCTGTACTATTTGCCCAATATAACCCGAAAGTTATTATCATTCTCTCTCTCTCTCTCCTTCTCCCTCTCTCTCTCTTTCTCTCTCGATCAATGACATTGAGCACAAATTTTTAATTGTTCCGCGCATCATTTAACTCTCCGTGCACTGCGCCATCATTAAAAAAACAGCGAGCTTACTCGATAATGAAGAAGAATGCTGTGATTTAGCAGAACGCGCGTGGCCATTTCCATTTTCCGCGATATTTATTTAACGACAGTCGCGAGTTTTTAATGCAGAGTAATTGCGTTACGTCGGTTGAACGAATATACGTACCCATACGGAGCATAATTGAAATTTATTTACGTGTAATTTAATAATCAATTCTATTAGCTCGTCTCATATGGCACTGTAATAGCTTGTTTCACTATTTAGTGATTTATTCCTAATGATCTGCAAAGTAACTTATAAAATCACGATCATAACAGGATTATCTATAAATATATTTGAAATAAATTAGACAGTTGTATCATTCAAAAACAATCCAAGTCTATATATTTAAACTATTTTGAGTTTCTTTTATTTTAGGAATTCATGTGCAACCTTACCATTTCACCATTTTATTTTGCACTGTTGCAATTTTTACTTTGCAGCGTGTACAAAAATCTCAATGAAAATGTATAAATTTTATTTTATCGTTATTCTGTTTTATTTACAAAATAAACTTTCCAAATGCATACAAATCAACCATCCAACATGATCTGATATTCTCTGCCTTCAGGTGCTAAAAAGACAGCTAGTTTTTATCATGTCAGTTCAAACGTCTACCCGGTAATTAACGTTCGTGTAACACCTTGTAGCCAACGATTGCGATTTATAGCGACCGCGCTCACGTATGTCTTAACTGAGTGTTACTATCGTACCTTCGGTTGATTTACTTCTCAAATTATCCAACCGGGCCGAAAGTATTACATGTCTTATCGCAACAAGGTGCACTTCCGATTTAAAGTTGAATACATTAAGCGAAGAGACGCTTCGAAAATTATCGTTCTTCGCCCAAGACGCGATAATGCCAAATATTCGAAAGATATCGAACGAGACGCGCGAAACGGCTGTAATTTGATTTAACACAAAGACCGTGGCATCGCCGGTGGATACACGATCGCTCTGCATTAGTTTGGAATCAGCCTTCGACGAAATTGGACATAATCACTACCGTCCAGGCAGTTAAATCGATCCTTTCGTGAGAATGAGCATCTTTAAAACCTTGGCGTTCTCTCATAAAATTATAGGGCTTCTCCCAGGCGGGTCCCTTAATATTCTATCGCCACGGCTGGGCTATCTTCCCGGCCGTCGTCGTCATCATCATTATGTCATGTGCCTAAAAATTTCTCGAATCAACATATATTTGCATATTCAAAGGGAAACATCCGGACCAGCCGTTTTAAGAGGAGCGTCTTTAATTTATTTTCTCGCCGTGCCCTACCTACGGCGCACATTCGTGGCCCGAAACTGGAATGAAATCAGGAACATGTTCAACAATGTACGCGGGACCAGGATTTATCGCTCCACGTAGGAAAGCCGGTTCGCGAGAGTGACACTCGTTTCGTTCCTCTCTGGCAGGCGTATTCGTCTTTTCGTGAATTTATTCCGCAGTTTACCGCGAGGGTTCTCTCTCTCTCTCTCTCTCTCTCTCTCTCTCTCTCTCTCTCTCACACTCCCTCTTTCTCTCTTTGCCTCCCCGCGCTCTCGAGACGTGGATTTTCGTCGGTAAGCGGAACGTAGACAAAACTACTTAAATACGATACGAAGATGGAAAGAAGAGAAAGAAAGGAGACGAGAGTTTCGACGGAGATTCGAGTGCGAGAGAAGTGGCCAAATCCAGTTTCGTATCTGCGGCACGAATTCCCTGTCGGAGGCGCCTCTAAGTAGCCGTAGCTCATTTCATGCAGGGCGGTAATGGGTTTTCTCTGCACGTGAATGCTAAAAACGTCTCTCCATCGCGCGCGTTACGTCCATTTACGTTTGACGATGAAACTTGTTACGCGAATCGTTTCGCTGCAATGGAAGCCAGACGACATTTTATCGATACCGCATATTCGAAAATAAAGAGCGACCTTAAAATCGTAATAAAATATATCCCTTTTCTAAAGAGAAAAATCTTTGATATTCTCTTCTCTTCGGCTAGTTATTGAATATAATGGTAATTTAAAAAAGTTAATTGCAACTCTCTGTAAATCAATTATATAAAATTATATATCTAGAAATGTTGACACGTCTAAATATGATGTCGCTCAAGAATATATGTATAATGCAAAAGTCCTTGATGCCGTTATAAATTATAATTGTTTCTACTCATGTGCATTAGGCATACATTATGATAATTAACCGCGGAAATGTGTGTTATGGATTACATTGGGCTTCATAAAAATTTACTTACAAACGGTCATTGATTCTTAACGAGGTGCTGAAGTATGTCGACTTGAAACGCCGAGGTAATGACATCTTTCCGCAAGGCGCGTGTGTACATGACATGACGACGCGGATATTTAAATGCCGACTATAAACTGGTCGGTCAACCGTGGCCACTTTAATACCACGCGCTAGCACGACAAATATTAACAGCGCATATTACGAAAGACTCGTAAAACAAAACGCGCGTACACGCGTATATGTATATACGTGTTCCGAACTTCGACCGGTTGGACTGGCTCTAAAGAGTCGTCAGGAGAAATGGCATTTGCATAAAAATGCCATGTGTTTCTATCTGCGAGGAAACGAATGTATATTAAAGAATAATACATGTACAGGGGTTTATACGGGGTGTCTCGACCAATACTTTGATGGCGTATTTTAGAGATTAGAGTTAAAAATTGCAATATGACTATTTTCAAGTTATAAACAATGCAGTTGATTATTATTGACATCACGTAGAGCTCATATAATAAATTCAAGCCCTTATAACTGCATTTATATACGTATACCGGTCTATCATCCGTTTAATATATCTGTAATTCTCTCAGATAATATTGACTTTGATTGCTCAGCTGATTTTATAAATATCAACGTGCTTATTTTTAATATGTCAATTTATCGATAAATACGGATGGATAAGCTATGAAAGATTAAAATAAAATTAATGATAAAAATTAATGATAAAATTAATAAAAACTAAAATAAAATTGTAATTATAAAAATAAATACAATTAATAATGTATACGATTTTGTTAATATAATCTTTACTAGCATATCCATTTTCAAACAATAGAAATCTATGATAAGTATTCATTGATATTATTCTTATGCTAACTCGTATACATTTATGTACATCTGTTTTATAGCTCATGAAATTTTCATAGATCCACTCTACTTCAGATTGAAATAAAGTATTTATCACTCACCGATACGATGCGCAACAGCGGAGTTGATGCGAGCTGCGTTGATCTGTAACATATAAACAGTGATGGGTAAAATACTTTTAAAATGTATCTATATAGATATAGATACAGATACATGTGGAAAAATGTATCTAAATATAGATACTTTAAATGTATCTTAAATGCATATTAGATACTTCAAAATTACATTTTAATAATGGTAAAATATACTAAATAAATGTTCATTAATGTTAATGCCATATAACGATTTATCCGCAGTAATCTAACTGAAAGTACAGATATGAAACGTGATTAAACACACAACACCAATTTAGAACGATATAGACTACATCATGTAATCATTTAATGTCACAGTTTTTTTTTTTATAAAAAATTATAGAAACGTGACAGCGCGTGACAAACTTACATAAATGTAAAATATAAATAAAATTTCCACATAAGTATCTGTTAAATTTAATTATAAAATAATATTAAATAATAACTAAATTAATATTATAATATTAATTTAATTATTATTTAATATTATTTTATGTAATGTGCGAAAAGCAGGAAGATATTAAAGAATTCTTCAATCAAACTCATAATTATAATTATATAATAAAAAAAAAGATATTCTTTGTACAGATCACATATACCACCACTCTATCTTTTTCAGCATTCAATACGATTTACTATCCAACACTGCATATAAATATATCCAAATAAATATAATTAATGTTATAAAATATAATTGTGCGTGCATAAATTGTTGAATAAATTTTGCAATGATTTATAATAATAATTGCCTGTATAAAATGATTATAAATGATTTATTTAACAATTGATAAATAAACGATAAATGGTTGCTCCGCCGTTGCTCGATGGCTCCTAGGCCTTCTCTTCCTCTCAGACTCTTTGATTAAACTCACACAACACAACACTCGCGAAAACGCAATTAATTACGAACGCACGTGTACTCTAATAATCAAAATACGATAATCGCAACGGCACTTTGCACGGCACTCGCGACGTTAATCATATACGACGCGCGCTTTACTGCGTTGCAAAGCTAAGAACAAAAAGTTAACGCGCGCAACTCCTCTCACACGCGCGAGATATTATATTGCTTGTTCCACATGCAGTACATAGCGTATCATTCGATACGCGCGTATTATTACTATTATTAGTGATTGGTTGCTGTAGCTAATAGTTCTTTCTCATAGCAGGGAATAATCGAGTTTGACATTTTCTGACACTTGTCGCGATTGTGTCTCGAAGGGTAATGCGAAGGAACGGGCCGCGTCTCTGCTCATCCACTTGAATCTCACTACGCGAATGATAACAAAGTAATTGTGCTTACATAGTACACCGCGCCATACGCCGCAAAAATGAATGCCGAGCGTCACGTGTCAGGAAAACGATCGGAAATATTACAACACTATGAAATATTTTTTTTCTCGAATATTCTGTTCTAGCTTCTATTCGCATTTTTAATTAATTATCAATGTATCACGGTTTCCTCCTCTCCTTCTATTTATTCAATCGATCCAGCGATCAATCAATTCGTATCTCATTCCGCACATACGAAAATAAACAAATTAATTTCAAGAGTGGCATGAGATATATTCTGTACTGCAGATATCATTAAGAAAACAACTAGCGTCAGCAAACATCGTGAAATAATTGTTCTGCATGATTTCTTTAACTTTAATTCTTTAAATCAAATTAATTTCAGGATGTATTTAGGAGGACATGCTTAGGAGAATTGTGAAAATTAATTAAATCACACGCATTGAGAATCGCTAAGGAATAATCGCGTTCCCTCCTAATACTTGCCGACAACATTTCGCAGAATAACAACGCGATAATTCACGGAGCGCCTCGCGCCGCTACCCTCGATCGTCACCGTGCGAATGACACGTACAGCAAGGCTTCGCGTACGCGTTGTACGTTATCAAAACAAACATCAAGGCCTGTCGCACCAACCGCGACCTATATTCTAAACATTTTCAATTCTAATCTCTAAGATAAATAAAATTAAACTAGTCTAAAGTCGTGTGGGAGATCCTCTATACGCTAACGTTATTCTATTTTTATACATATGCATTGGTGAAATCGACTATACGAGGGCTGAAGAAGGCCAGACGTAATGAATAATTCCATCCCACTCTTTTTCATTCTTCGTTATTCCTTCGTCAGCTCGTGCTTAATGCGATCGAGATACACGCTAATGTCCAACTCGATCGATAAAACTTATTATGCGATCGTTCAACTGTCACAACAGATTGCTGATAGAATTCTGCCGACATCAGAAATGTTACAGACCTATTTCCCCGCGGCCCATAACATTTAAGAAAAGATGTCAGCTGTCCTATTCGTTCGTCAGTTTGATTAGATCGACACAGCTGGTATCTCAAACTGAATAATATAACCATGTCATTTGTATGAAATCTAAATAATGAAAAGAATTGATTTCACAAGTGATTTTCTTGTTTTTTAAATGTTTCTATATTAATGTTTAAATAATGCTTCAAAAAGCACTGGTTTAAAAAGTATTTAAGAGCAATTAGTCTTTTAAATACATAAAATATTTAATTTAAAAAGATGTTTATAAAATGTCAAAGTTTTTAGGATCTTTACCACATATATTGTAAAGTAATAATTTATTTGTAAAATGACATTAATTTGTAAAATAATAATAAGCAATAAAAAGAATAAAGAAACTATATTTAAAGCAAAATGTTTCGATGCATATATTATTATTAGTTGTCTGTTGTGATACGATGTAAAATCATTATTCTATACGCATATCTGTGTATTATGTTAAAATATCAGGGAAACATCCGATAAGTAAATGGAAATATTCTATAACATGAAAAGGTTTACTAGTGAATTTGACGGTTTATTGAAATCCTTTACATAGGAAAATATATTCTATATTTCTGGAATGTATTATCGATTTGCTCTGATAAAAGAGAATGCGCATACCATCTGCTGTTCATACCGAAGAAAAGTTCAAAACTTTACTGCCCCGCATGCTATTGAAATATCGATATTTCACTCTTGAATGTAAAGATATAAAATCTGTCAAAATATCCCGTTTTATGTATGAGCAATAATATTGAATAAGATTTTATAAATGAACGTAACTTTGGACATTTTGCAAAAACCGATTTACATTATTTACCTTCTTTTAAGAAATCAATAAAAGTCATCTAAAAATTATATCAAGCTATAATTTAAAGTTACTAGATATTCCGCGTGATGTTTATATCGTAAGAGAATGTAAATTTATGTAAATGTAAGCATCGTACCGGTATACAATTATATCTACCAATTATATCTGCTAAATTATGAAAAAAGGAATTTACGTGAAAAACCTCCTACATACCAGAAGTTTATTACACGCAGGTGCAAGCAATTTCGCGAGAAATGGACAAGACGGCGAGAATGAAAGAGAAAAGGTCGAGTGGCTTGTTGGCTTCGACAGTTAATCCGGCGCCTAATATCCAGGGGAAACTCGGGCAGCGTAATTCCACCCCTTTTTGGTGGCTGGCAGCAGGCGGAAACCGTCCTTTCAATCTCCCTCCGATCGGATATGTCATGAGCGGAGGAAAAAAAGGAAGGTTAATTGGTCCGGCATTGACGGACGTATCGGACGTAATCCAGACGGACCCCGTCTACTTCACGACGTCGCGCGAGGAACGCGTCACGTCGGTGATTGCTCCAGCAATACATGTCTATTTCAGTGTCGGCAATAGAGCAAAGCTCGAACGCAACCACGGCGATATTTTTATTTCCATCGACGACAAAGCGGAATCGATACGTGTGCGCTCGGTCATTATCGTTCCCTATTACCGTTTCCATACCTGGGCACGAAGGTAATGGGAAATAATTCGCTTACATCGAGCGTGCAACGTTGCTTAAACCGCACTCGTGTTACAATGGTATAAATAAATTCCGCGCGCTCCATCATCAAGCGCGACTTGTACCGTCGCTTGTATCGTTTCACAACCGCGTTAAAAGAAATACGAGCAAGAAATACGCGAGTTGAGAGGAACATTCGTTTGCCATATGTTTACCGAATGGGAGTACATCCCTTACGAGAATTGCACAAAATTGTCAATGCTCCCGACCCGTTTTCCCACGCAGGTCGCATTCAGGGGAAACAAGTTTACGCCGCGCGCCGGACCTTTGACCGCGAAGAACAATAAAATCTCTGTGTGTCGTTATTATTCCCTTATTTTATTCCAAGTGTCATTCGCCGTGTGCAGCTCGTCCAGCAATTTATACGTAAAACCCGAGGCAAACGTTCGCCTAACGCGACAAAAAATCTCCCGTAATCGCCGTCGAAAAGATAAGTAACGGAAAAATATTCCAAGGGCGTGAGGAGAGGAGAATCGAAAAATCTCAGCTCGAGAGGTATTTACGAGCAACGGAGAGGATCGATTGCGAAATGTACCGGTGTGTCATGCGTTATTCATTATTATTATTATTGTTATTATTAACCTCCGCTCTCTCACCTTGATTCGTGTGAGAGTTCTCGAAAAGAGAATCAACGTCGTCGCGATGTAATTCCCCCGAGTCGACCGCGTCCATATGAAATGCGAAAGGAACATTTTTCGCGACGATCGCTGATGAGGAAACACGATCCTCACAGCTGCGTCCGCGGCAATAAAGCGCATCGCTTTATAATGACCGAATCGAGCAATTACGTTCCAGCCAGTGATTATTACTCGTTGCCCGAATATCCCGCGAGCACGCCTCGAGAAATGAGAGAACCCGCTTGTCTTTTTTTTCATTTTTTCACTCGGCACGTGTCCTTGGCCCTGCCTTCTCTCGACTCGTCGTTCGCTTACTACGTAACCGTGTCGCCGAAACAAGTTTACGAGATCTTCGAGACAGCGGGCTCCTCGTTGTTGCAAGAGATAGGATCGCGATCCCTTAATCGACCGTTCGCGATAAGTCTCGTGAGAGCCCCGCTGTCGGCAACCTGTTTATTCTAATTAGCAGATATAAGATAAAAAAAAGAATAAAAGATGGGAAAAGAATTTATACGCACATACGTGCTCACCAATATAGATATCACAGATAACGACTTCCTTCCAGACTTTTCAAATTATTCGATCAGATCGCGCCGTAACGTAACGCGGATGGCTTTTGATCCCACATGATTATTCAGGCAGACCATTTCAGCTGTTCAAAACAATTTACTTATCTGTTCATTACGATAAGAAACAAGAAAATTCATGTAATTAACAATTAAACCTGAACCGCGTTTTGTTATACATAATGCAATTACACTGAGAGAAATGTTTGGTAAAATCAATCAAAATTTGGTTGAATAGTGATTAAATGAATTTTATAATGATAGGACTATATATGATCATAGCAGGATCTTGGCGTTGAAATAATATTCCTTGTGATTTTACGTACGATTTCTGATTCTTTCGAACTGTGTACCGTTACTTTCGGTTTCAAACACGACTCTTTAAATTGAAACAAAATAAATAATATCACAGAATTAAATTGACAAGTCAATTTTATATTATTGATGCTAACACAGCATTTTTTTAAATTTCCCACTCAAGAAAAAATAAAAAATCTGTGAAAAACAGATCTATTATTTCACATACAGAGAAATTATATTTAAATTAATGAAATCGTTTCTTTAACTTGGTATTATTAAATTGCAATGAAAATACCTTTAAGGAAAATAAAAATTTGATTTCAAGAAATGACGTTATCAAAATAAATTTAAAGTAAATAAAGTATTTGTTCATTTATTTGCTTAATTTAAACAAATAATTTTTTAATTCAAAGAAAGTACTGACAGAAATGTAAGAAATAATTTAGTTGTTTTAATTTTAAAAATATATTTCTTTCATTTAAAAAAAGATTTGCGTTATACAACCAAACTATTTCTTTAATTCTAATTGAAGAATAACTAAAAAATTCTTCTTCAAATCAAAGAAACTTTTTTTTTTAATAGCAATGCACACATTTTTTTGACTCGAAAAAACTTTTTTCTACATACAACACCAAAGTCCTACTATGTGACGATATATAGGCTTATCTCGTCTTTAAAATGTATTTATTTCATGCACTGTAAAAAAAATTATGTGCAGCTTTTCGTTTCTAGCATTATAACTCGGTACACCAACGGATTGGAAGCCTTGAAATACGTAAACGAGCAGTACCGACCATTAACGAGTCATAAAGGGATATTAGCGTTAGCTAGTTAATTAATGCGACGCTTATTAGCGTCCCTGTTACGCCCGATAATCGCGAAAGCCAATCATGTCCCATCGTCGTGCCGGATCGGTAAGCTTCTTCGAGCGTTTCGCGCTCGCGGCAGGCCATCTCTTTGCGGCACCGCTGCTTTCGCAACTACGTGCGCGCACGTTTGCAACAGTCGTGCTCGTGAAACGACTGACTCTCGTTTGCATGAGTAATTATTAACGTCCCGAGGGACAAAAGGCGATTTTCTCTCCTGCGGAGAGCCGACGTCGACGAGGCGACACTGGAGGCTTCCCGAGCGCTCGTCCGCTGCGATTTATGGTGACTAGACGACGCTCGTGCGCCGTGTCTATCGAGATGAAAAGAGTAACCGGACAATAAGGGATCTCACGTACTGTTCAACTGGCCGTGCTGTTAGCCCAGGGTAAATAGGAATCGGTGGAAAATTGAATAGCTAGGTTTAATAAAACCTCGTACTTACGCACGTGCGCACTCAGATTTTTGCACTTTTAATTGTGAAAATGCGTACCGAACGATTTGCGAAATGTAAACTGAGTATTACGAAAAGTTAAACCGATACGCTCTATTTTCGCACATTTAATATTAATGTTAAATGCGTGTATCCTAATTTATAAATAAATTGAAAGAATGTTTAATGAAATGTGTAATATGTACCATATAACGAAGAAATAAAAAAATGTAATAACACAATTTGGAGAGAGAGCCTTCAAATAAATTTTATAGCTTCAAACAATATGTAATTTTCCTGCTAATTAAAAAAAAATAATCAACTACAAAGGACATTATAAAGCCAGTTATATAATTAAAGTAATTACTTTAATGATGTAATTATTTTAATTCATCACGCTAATTGCAGGAAAAGATCACGTTGCACTAACATGACATGAAATTAATAATATCTTATTTTTACTTGACAATTAATGATATTTGCGATACGTTTAGTTTATCTCAATGAACTCGCACGGCAAATCGACAGCAAGGTGGTCCGCCAACATCGATAGGTTGCACAGCCAGTAGAATTTATTTCAGGTATGTATATATACGCGGATTTTATTCGATATCAGGCGACTCGGCGAATGACACGCATCGGACGAACAGAAATCTATTAAAACCTGAATGTTCACAATTCTCCCGTGAGTCAGTACACTGGCAGGGGATTTTCGAATGGGCGGCAAGCGAGTTAGCTGGTATCGCGCGATTTGTTCGACGATATTAATGACGCGTGTCCATTTCGTACGCCGGATATTTTCGCGGGATTGTTATGTAAAGCACATTACTTGTCGATATTTAGCGTATTTATAGCCTTTGCATGCTGCAGTCCCTAATTTGAAGCAATGCTAATTAAATATTGTCTCTCACTCGAAATTTGCTTGTGCAAATTCATAAGCAAAATGCAACGAAATTGACAACGAATCACGTGCAATTTGTACACGCCCAGAGAACATTAGAGAATTAAATGCTCAATTGCTAAATGTATGCTTTAAGCTATTGTTAGACGTTAGAATGTACGAACGCGAGGTACACAAATTTTTGCGTGACCTTCAGAGAATGGACGAACAATGGACCCGTAACCACACAGGTTAGCAAACTGTATACTCTGAGCAAATAGAAACCCATCGTTCGGCGTTCCGTTACGTCGCTTTGAAAGGAATTGTAAAACAACGATCGTGTGATTCTCCTGAAACAAATCGTCGAATAAAATCCATATAAAAATTCTTATTCGTCGCGTTTCTTCTTTAATCGATCTTTAAAAATGTTTTGAATTTAAAATAGAATGTAATTTGTGTAATGATAAAAGATACAATGTACTAATTTATACGACGAAGGTAACCAATCGACCAAATGTGTTTCCAAAATTGGTACCGACAATTAAACCCCAAAAAAAAAAAAAAAGAAAGAAACTGGTCGACATGCCGGCGTTTCTCAATTCTTCCGTCCATCGCGCGTGTTCACACGATGCGCCGAAGAATTTCGTGCTGCCGTTGCTCGAGCATCATCGGTTAGTGGGAAGCTGCCTCGTAATAACCCGGCGGAGAACCGGTACCACGGCGATCCTGGTGGTCTCTGGGAGAGGAGTCGGCGCACGTCTCGGGAATATTAGAAGCAGGAAGAATACGAAGTGTTTCGCTGATTACTCGCGCGGCATCGACGACTCAACATCGGCACGGCGTCTTCAAACACGATCGCACCGCCAAAGTGACTTGGATCTCAAGGGCGATCGCCTGTCTACATCGAGGCCGCATTACATAGCGACGAAATCGATTTAATCAACTACGTATACGGAATTTTTAATTCACGATTGCGTCATTCTTCGCGGACGTGTGATAGAAGTAATACTAGAACGCCACAATATACATATTCCTCGTCCCCGTAGAGAGATGAGAGACTTCGTTACAGCAAAGTACACTGAGAGAAATCGTTTGGTAGTATAGTGATCAAATGAATTTTAAGCCTGATCTACAATGTGCTCTTTGCTTCTTGTTTCTTGCTTTTTACTTCTTGCTTTCTTGTCTCTTCGCGCACTGTTTTACCGACAATCGTGTTTTTTGTCACGTGTTTCTTGTCTCTTCTGAAGTTCGTCAACTTTTATCTCGGGCAGCAAAAGACAAAGAAACATTGCGTTAAATACTACGACGACGTATCGCGGACACGGCGAGTCGAACACAAAGTGCAACATTTCTGATAAGAAAATAAAGAGATTCAAGGATGAAGCTTTTAGCAAATTGCTCGCTAATTTTGTTCAAAAAAATCCTTGCCTTTGTGAAAGATGCAAAGAATATAAAGATATAAATTTTGTCGCTAATATATGGAGCTCTATTGCAAATATCTACAATATTCCAAGTAAATAAACAAAACATTTTTTATTTACGAGATAATATTGACGGATTTAAATAGTTTGTACATATTTTATGGATACAGGAAAGTTACATAATTGAAGGTCTCAATTTTAGGTTAGGGAATAAATTGTGCATGACGATGTTTCTCGGCTCCATGTGACAAAAATACAAAAAGCAAGAAAACAAAAACTAGAGGGCACAAGACAAGACGCAAAGAGCAGGTAGATCAGGCTTTATAGTTACTGGCGCTAAAAACTTTGTTACATTTAACAAAAAAACCAAAAATTTTTTGTAATTTGTTGTATGAAAATAATTATTTGGTTAAGACTACAAATTGTTTGGTCAAAACAACTATATATTTAGTAACTATCACTATAAAATTCATTTGATGACTAATCAACCAAACTTTGATGGATTTTACAAAACATTTCTCTCAGAGTATTAGACATTCTGAATTCTTGCGTCTCCTATTTTACGTAAGATCTTCTCAATTTACGAACGCATCGATTTCATAGGAAATTATATATGACATGAATTTTGATCAGTTACATCTGATTGTCTTTGGTGAGACAATTAGACATCACGTATTCATGTTCGAAGAACAAAATTATTATCCTATGAATTATTATCGTTATAATAGATATCAGATATTCGTGTCTAGTCTATAACGTGTAACTATTACATATAATAGCTTCACCACCGTGCAACCACTGCGATCGATGGCATTTTATCAGGACTCGATTTATCGGCATGCGGACTCATGGTGCGTTTTCGAGAGCCGCCGGCTGAGTGCTTTCGAAAGTGACCACTCTAAATGAGGCTTGTGTTTGCAGTCGGCTTCAACCAAACTTGGTCCATATGTAAATGATAGAATAGAAAATCGAGTGGTCCGTTCTTCGATTCCCATTAATCTGGCGTTTTATCATAGCCAGACATTCTTCACTCTACGTCAATCACCGAATTTAACGGTAAATATTCACCGGTGTGTAATAATGGTTATCATAAAAATAAGTGTAGATATAGAGGAAAGTCGCCAATACTGACATCCCATTTTGTTTTGAATAATATTTATTAAACAAAAGCTAAAATTATATAATTTTAAAAACATAAATACAAACTAGAAAGTGTCTTCTATCAGATAGTATAGAAGTTTTTATAATACTATTTCGTATTTTATAATAAATTAATTTTTGCAACATAATTCAAAAAGAGTGTCTAAGAATTTAGGTTCTAAAACTAGCAAAATTCAGACACAGTCCCGTAGGAAGAAATTAACTATAAAATAAATTGATAAACAGAGATAGGTTGAATTATTTTATACGCCCGAGCTTAATAATATTTTGTGTAGAAACTACAAACTGAACAAAAATTAATTCTATTTTCTTAATGATAACTGAAAAAAAAAAATAGTTATAACTACCAAATGTATAGTGAAATAGTATCAATTAAATATTTGGTCAATGTAACCAAAAATAATTTCACTTTTCTAAATATTTAGTAACTTATACCAGATTTGATAATACTAACTAAACATTTAGTAAAATAAAATTATTTTTTGTTATATTGACAAAATATTTAATTGATACTATTTCACTATACATTTGGTAGTTATAATCAGACTTCTTTCAGTGTAAGAATAAGCTGTAAATGACAATTAAGTTATCGCACTGAGAGAAATCGTTTGGTAAAATCAACTAACGTTTGATTAAATAGTGATCAAATGAATTTTGTAGTTACTGGTACCAAAAACTTAATTACATTTAACAAAACTTTTTGTAATTTGTTGTATGAAAATAATTATTTGGTTAAGACTACAAATTGTTTAGTCAAAACAACTACATAGAAAAAAATGAATATCAAATCAACAATTCATTGTTTCATATATAAGAAAGAATATAAAATCTTCTTGGAAGAATTTGATAATCTTAATCAGACATAATTTGCTTACGTGAAGAAACAAAATTTCTTTATGTTAGCAAATTATGTCTCTTTGAGATTATAAATACTTCCAAGGAGATTTTATATTCTTGCTTATGTATGCAACAATGAATTGTTGATTTGATACTAATTTTTTTTCTATGTATATATTTAGTAATTATAACTATAAAATTCATTTGATCACTATTCAACCAAACGTTAGTTGATTACTAAACATTTCTCTCAGTGCGGAAAATAATTTTTTGTGTCAAACAGAAGAATTTTATTTTCAAAGATGCATGTACGGATGTGTTTCACGTTACGGTACATTACTTGCATCTACGATATTTTCCTAGCCTTCGCGCGAATAAATCTCGCTGCACACTGCAACCTTTTACGTTGACAAATCAATCGATCTTCGTTCGCGAAATTCGACACCGCGACGTCATTCGTCAAACGAGCGCAACGCTAAGTGCAATTTAAATCCGAGCGCGCGGTATCAAAAAAAAAAGTGAAACGAACGAAAAGGAAAAGCGCAGCAAAGTAAATCAGGCTCGCATCGCGACGCAGCTGGAACGTTGAAAAAAAAAAGAGTCCTGGCTTTAATTTAAGCCAGGTTTACGATCGCTC
>QKQZ01004026.1:0-15871 GCA_003595255.1 Solenopsis fugax | reverse complement strand
ATAGATGTATAAATTAACACTATATATGCGCACTCTCACCAATATTCATTTGCATAATGCTAACTATATAATATTAAATGGGGAGCTGGAAGTTCTCTCGATCTTCTATTTTTATCATTTTTCGCTTCCATTGTCCTCTCGCACCCAAAGCGAATTCGCCCTGTTATGCGAGATAACGAAAGCCGGCAATTTCACAATTTGATAAGACGGAATTTACGAACGCGCTGCACAATAAATACCTGCTCTCCTCGTCTGGCGTAATTCTGCAAAAACCCCGCCGTATGTTTAATCAAAACACGCTACATGTGCACATAAATGCAATAAAAGGGCGGTCCAAACGGCGCGTATTGTCCGCCTTACGAACTGCAATATAATTACACGCCCGAAAGCTATATCTCGACCCGCGATTAACTTTTGCAATTAGAGGAAACGACGAAAATTCCACAAAGTTTCGCCGGCGGCTGTCGGCCATAGTTTTAAGAACATTCGCGGGTTCGCCGACTTGCCACGCCAGGCAGAAAAATCGCATCAAAGCGACGCGTACACGGGCATCATCGTCATGCCTTTGCCTTCATCGTGGGTCAATGTGGTTGATCGGGGTAATGAAAGTTAGAAATACGTAGCACTTTTAACCCGAGAATAACCACCTAAGATGTTTTTTACATCCCAGCAACGGAAAAACGAAGCTCACGTCACAGCAAATTTTTTTATTGATCCAAAACCCACTTAGCTTTCATTCGAAAATTCAGAGACGCAATTTGTACAATAGAAACAAGTATGATTCATATATTTATTGTTACGATCTGTTAAAATTAGTTGAGGAGAGAAAACATTCGAGATTACCTTATAAAATTAATCAAGTATCATAAGAATTATAAATTATAATTTCTAGAATTATAAATTATGTGTTATAAATTCGAAATAATAATATAAGTTTGTATAAAGTTTAAAAAGTATTATAAGTATCTTAGAAAGTATTATAGTAATAATTAAGCTGGAAGTAATAATTTAAATTATTATAAGAATTACTAATATCTTTGCTTATACGACACAAAAGTTTCTATAATGCTTCTAAAAATGTTTATTTCTATTTAAAAATACTATATAATTTTTATATTTACATAATAAAATAAACAAATATGATAAAAATAAATCATAATTTTTAATAATTTTGAAAGAGCACATACAATATAAATAAATTATGTGTTAGCAACTTAGCTTTATTTTAAATTGTTATAAAGTGGATATTGTATAACATATTTCGTTCATTTTTTTTTAATGAACTTTAATATACGATTCCAACCCGCAAAACATTCAATAGGTAAGTATTTTATTACACTTTTTTACAGTCAAAAATTATTTTAAATCGGACAATAAGGTGTTACTTATAGATTTTTTATGTTGAAAACGATAGTATTTTTAAAAAAATACTATCTTAATAAACTGCGCTTAATATGCTTTTTTCATTTGTATAATATATTCTCGATTTCTTCTTATTTTTTAAAAAAATATTAATTAACTTTATCTGCATAATGTTTTTTGATATTAATTATTTATAGAACAATTAATTTATACAATATATAATATGTAGTTAATAACAATGACTTTAGTTGAAATGTAATCACTCCAGTCGTTTATGTAAAAAAATGAGTTGAAAGTTGCTGGGTTAAATTTCGTCGGCGGAAATCGATATTCGCGTCCGCGGTATTCGTTTGTTCAATTCGTGGCCATAATGATGCCCACTAATCCCGCTAATCCGGATTTAGCTGGTGAAAGAAAAAAAAATAAGGATAGAAATGCAACAGAGTAGGAAGGCAAGAAGAAGCAACTGCTTGATTCAGTGCAGTTTATTTTGAAATACATTTTGAGTTATTTTCATTATTTAACCTTTTTAATTGACGATAAGGGAGAATTAATATTTTTGGTATAAAGAAGTCTCAGACAAATTCTTTACTTCTTTGTACTTTGATCCTTTCTTTCAAATGAATATTAATTATTTGTCGATCGCTTGAGACATTTAGAAATATAAAAAGAAATATTTAAAGAGAAAGAGTGTTAATTATTGCATTGAAATTAATATCTATAATTATGTCATTTTTTACTCATTTTTTATTTTATAAACAAGATTGAGAGAATTAAAAATTCAAGCTCTAAGAGAGAATATACCTTGTTAATTTAATATTACTTAATATTATTCAGTTATCAAATCAACACACCACGTCTTTACCATAATCGTATTTTGTACGAGAACTTGATCTGCATTTAAACTGTCAAATTATTTTATCCGATTTTAATTTAAGTTTACGCACCGAAATATGAGAGTTTCGATGTATTATTTAACAGCTACCACTTTAATTGTACACATGGATATTGCTAGATTTATGGCAAATATATTTTAATCAAGTAGAGAGGTAAAGCGATCCGCGCAGACGGGAGATACGACTATAATTCTGATACGAACGCATCCGTTATAAGCTGGTTCGAACGAAACTGTAGTAGACGGATGCGGGATGCATCCTGCTTAAGATCGAGACGCGGTTGACGTGGAAGACGGGGAAGAGACGTAGATGGAAGGACGAGGTGAACACTACGGGGGGTACAACCGTGGGGAAGAGCCGGACGACATAGCTATTCAAACTATTCGAGTTGCAAGGAATTTCCTGCACCCAGCCATCTCCAATGTACACAGTTCGAGAAGAGGATGGGAAGGCAGAGAGGGTACATCTCCCCGTGCACACGTATACGCGCGCCTACACAAATCCGCCGGTGCCATAGTTTCCCGATGTAACCGCAGTCGAACGAGCACCGCCACCCTCCGAGTCTCCTACTTCGAAACGCATTGTGCCACGTGGAATTTGTCTTCGGCCCGATGAATGGGATTACCTACCCTCGAATCGCCGTCGATTAAGCGATAGGGGCCCGCGACAAGGGAGACAGCCGCATGTGTGTATGTGTGTATACAGAAGGCACATATGTACGCGAGAGGCTGATAATTGCCGGCGGTATGTCGAGAGGGTTGTAAATTCACTGAGCGGTATGGTACTTCATGAAAAATGAAGCCATGTTAATTGTGAGGTTTGCAAATCTGCTAGAAAATAAATCGTACGTGTGGATTGGTATCAAATTAACATTTATATCGTTAGAAAATGAAACAATGAGAGAATTATTTCTTAAAATTTGCCCACAAAATTATAATAAGCTTGAGACAATACGGTATTTTGAAAAATTTGACTATGTATCATACAAGAAACGTTCGCGAAGTGTCCGCCTCAGATTTAGACGAGCTTTTAATATGTTGTAGTACAGATAAAAATAAGGGACACGTATTTTTTTACTACCAATCTCACTTTTAGGGGGTGAAACACCTCTTTGAAGAAAATCGGTTTTTTTCTTTCGAAGCGTATATCGTCGAAACTATAAGAGATAGAGAAAAATGTTCTAATTAAAAGGTAAATGGCTTGAAGAGTACTTTATAACAGTGATAAAAAAATTAAAAAAAATTTTTTTATACAAAAAATATTTAAAAAATTAAAAAAAATTTTTCTTTATTACTGTTATAAAGTATTCTTTAAGCCATTTAACTTTCAATTAGAACATTTCTTTCTATCTCCTATAGTTTCAACGATATACGCTTCGAAAGAAAAAAACCGATTTTCTTCAAAGAAGTGTTTCACCCCCTAAAAGTGAGATTGGGCACGTATAAAAAAATACGTGTCCCTTATTTTTATCTGTACTACAACATATTAAAAGCTCGTCTAAATCTAAAGTGGACACTTCGTGAACGTTCCTTGTTAGTAAAATTTAACCAAATGTACTTTATATTTTATTGCTGCTGGATATTATTAAAATCCGAAAAAATCACAAAAATTCTTCGAAATTGTAAGAGAAAATTCTCTCCGTGAAGAAGATTGCTAGGAGATTGCTAAAACGACTGAAGGAAATAAGCTGGTATGATGTGATAATACTTTCATAAAATTCACAAAATTTCCAAGATGATACTTAATCGAATTAATTGGTCATATTAAAAAATGTCAAGCCGAATCCAGGCTGTTCATCACGGACAGATTATTCTCGCCCACAATTTTTAATTTGGAAAAAATTAATGTTCGAGACGTGACAGATTAAAGTTCGCAAGGTGAATACATAAAATAAAAAGGATAAGAGAAAAATAGACGATAATTTATGAAGTTGGCATAATAATGTACATTGAAAACGTCAGCTTGAGAGAGCAATAAATTTTCCCTCGCTTCTTACGGTCGCGAGAAACCCTTGTAAGCTTCAAGCGTTATCGCGAGAGTTTACAGAAGACAGGTATCTCATTTCCGGAAAATCATGGTACAAAATTCCATATTGTAATTCTCGCAGTAGAGAAGTATCTCATACAAGAGAGAATTACGTTCTCTACATACAAGACTCATATTTCCGCGTTCGACCTTCGACTCTCGAATTTCCGTATATTCAAATACGAAAATTGTAAAATTCACAGCTTATTCAGCCTCTATGATTTTATAAAAGGGGATCCATCTCTTAATCTTTAGGATTTCGGTTCTTTCACGATCTCGGGGATTTCAAAAATCTCAGAGTCCGCGGACTGCCTTCAATTTCCAAATTATAACGTCTCGAGATTCCTGAAATCCTCTGGATTTTCCGTATCCTCATAATACGAGATGACTGAATCCGTAAAAGCTCTGTTCTTAGGTACGTCTTTTCTGTACTGTGAAACGCGATGCGCACGCGGAAGATATGAGCACGCTGTCGCTGCTTTGTCAACGCTGTATGTGCAGAAAATTTAGAAAATCTAGTTTCGTAATATCATAAATCTTTAACTATTACACGGAAAGAACAGTTTTGTGTTAAATTATTTAAAAATTCAGCTAAATACAAATTTGAAAATAATTTTGTCATCAAAATAATTATACCGAATGCTCAAGCTGGCTCGTTTGAACATGAAAACTATTTGCAGCATAATAGAACATCCTACATAATTATTTTGATGGATTTAACAAAATTACTTGCAAATCTGTACTTAGCTTATATTTTTTGATGACTTTTTAGAATAAGAGACTTGGGCAAAACCATTCTTTCCGTGTGGTATTCAATTTGCGCAGTGCTTCTCACTCTTGGAATAGAATCGTCCTGAATCACACTTAGGGATTAAAAATATAAGTTGATTTTATATCCTGCTCCGTAGATCGACTTACGTAGCAAAGAGGCGCGAATATCGGTGCCAGTCTAATTCCTTCGGCGCCACTTCCTGCATCGTAGGGACGCTTGGCCGTATTATACAGGCAAACTGAGAAGCCTCGTCGATATTGGCGACGCGAGCACGAGTCGTAAAAGATTCTCTTGTACCGGGCGCGAGCAGAATCCCCTCGTGATCGGAATAACGAGTTCCCTGACTCTCTGCACGAGCGATCCGGTGTGCGTGAATGGGACCCGTAGGACAGAGGAGGGAGCGCAACTTTTCTCTCGCGGCACATTGAGCGCGAGAAAGAAACGTGCTTGCTCCCGCGCTCGCCGATCGGGAACGTACAGAGTGCGATTTCCGGACGAGGCCATGAATTTTATTATAAAACGCGCGAGAAAGAGAAAGGAGAGAGAGGGAGAGAGAGAGAGAGAGAGAGAGTCGGAATTACATTTCCGATGTCGGACGAGCGAAATTCGGCCCGGCAAGCGAGGATCCTCGATGGATATCCGGATTTCGAGCCGGGAATCCTCTTTTTATTCCGCTTTAATTCGCTGCGCGATCCGCTCTGGGATATCGTATGCGCCAAATGGCGCACGAGATTTATAATCGTGCTGTAATTATTGTAAAATGATAACTACTGCCAACGTGAAATTAATGTGCTCGATACGTGGGTATTGAGTAAATGTTTTGCACAATGTGAGTTAAAAGCAATTTGCTATCTATACTACTTTTTAATTAATAAAAGTATAAAAGTTTGTCTTTCATGTTTTATATTTAAAACTTTGTGTTATATCCATTTTCTTGCATATTGTTGTAATTCATATATAAAACAATACGATAAATTGACTTTAGCTTCATAAATTTTAAAAGAGATCTACCGTTATTCCTCTGTACACGCAGTCACCAGAATAAATTCCTGCGATAAATGAAAGAGCCAATAAGATACTAGACCAACTTACACCGAGTCAAATATTTACGCTGTTCCTCTCGAGAAAATTTGAAAAGCTAATATTAAAATTCGCTTGGGAACGTTTATCGAATCAGTTTCCGATGGTACACGGGTGACATTAACAAAATTAATTGAACTGATTTTCCAGCCGCTGCAATTACGTTCGCGCTTCCATTATAATTAATTACGAAAACGTATAAATATCAGTTACATTAATCGAGCGCGCATAGAAATTAATGTGTTGATCCTTTATTTAAACAAGATTAACCAGAAATTGCTATGTGCAACGTTTAATGATTTTATTCTAGCATTAATTGCATCTGTATTTACCAATAACAAGTAAACTGCTATTATATTGTATACTATGTGTTAAACTTTTATTATATAACAATATATAAAACTCTTATTTTTACGAATAAAACACATGCTTTTAAAATCGCATCGCGATTTACTTTACCCCATTTTCGGTTTGTTGGTGTCGAAAATCCATTAGTTCCATCGTTTGTAATCGAATGGCTCGAATCTCGAGTCCATCTATGCTGTCCTTATTATTGTCGGCTATGCTATTTGTGCTATCTAGGTTAAGCGCGCGACTGTCCTGTCAGTACAAGGTCCTTGGTGGGTCTCGGTATAGAGCTGAAGCAACAATGCAAAGAGGATCCTTGAAGTGGTCTCTGGGTGACCCAGTATCGACTCCACCCCCACCTTCATGCTCCTCAAGCATTGATTCACCATCTCGGCCTTGCTGCAGCAAATCTCGTAAATTAAGAGCTAACAAGTAATCAACAAAATTCACTATATCACCGATTGCAATTTTATATGAGAGATACGTTTATATTAATACAGATTAATTTTATTAGAAACCAATTTTCCGGATAAATAATTCTTTCCTTCGGTAAATAAAGTTTAAATTTCAAATTAAATAAAATTATCACAAGAGAATTAATGCTTCATAAAATGTCGATTTGTATATTTTTACATCTCAAATTCATATTGTTATTGCCAGATTTAAACACCAGCTTTATAATTTGATTAATACTGAACATGCTTCTTGATCTTTATTTCTGATTAGTTTCAAACTTGATTTTCATGTCAGATAAATAAATATCAGAT
This sequence comes from Solenopsis fugax, assembly GCA_003595255.1. Lineage (NCBI taxonomy): Eukaryota > Metazoa > Arthropoda > Insecta > Hymenoptera > Formicidae > Solenopsis > Solenopsis fugax. The sequence continues at coordinate 8,621 of QKQZ01004026.1, read as the reverse complement.
TCGAAATGGCTGCATTAAACGTTGAGTGTTCTACTGAGCAGTAGTCGAAAATATGGCGTTAATAATTGAGAAGGTGCTATTTTACGATTTTTGTAGGTATAATGAATGTTTGTAAAAATTTCGTCATTAAATATAAATACTAATGGAGTCATTTGTTTAGTATAATAATTTGCCGTTTTACAGTTTGGCGTTAACATGTCAGTATACAACAGCTAATATTTGTTATAAGGTCTGCATTTTTACTTTTGAACATTTCGAAACTTTTTTAAAATACATTTTAGCATTAAATTATACATACTTTTCATTCTTTCTAAACTTGAGTGTGTTACCACATGAATATATGTACACTTGAGTGTTTTTTTGTTATTTAACATTTTATTCGCGAGCTGTGTGTGTGTACACAGTTATGTAAAATTAAACAATACCATGGGATTTTGTTAATTCAGTCCTTTAAGAATGCTTTGACAATATGAGCTATACAGTATGAGCTAAAAATTATCGAAATTTAAAAACTGAAGGCTTCTTAGGTTTATTCTTCTTTTTCCTAATTAACAACGAAAAATGGGGTTTATAATGGTTCTTGCAATGAAAATGATTCTATTTTACTGTAGTACATTCTTAATATCTTTTGAATCTTCTATATCTAAATTATATTTTCAAATTTTGAACTAATTTTTTTCTGTCTATTTTATCCACTTGAATCAACGCGATTACACGTTTTTTATAAAGTCACGGGTAAATTCGTAAACTAACATCCTTATAACTTTTGATTCAGTAAATCGACTCCAATTCTTTTTATAAATCTCCGAATATATCTGAAAACAATCTGTAAAATTTTTATTAAATTCTTGATATTTCAAAAATAGGTACTAAATATCCTGAAGCATGTTAAGGCCTTAACAAGCCCAATACGACCTTTTTCGAAGTTTTCATATCGACGTAGTTATTCGATAATTTGATTGTGTAGTTCTACTATTAATTTATAATTTACATTATATGTATTATATGTATGTAGATTTTCATATTTCAGTCTATATATTATACGAAAGTTATGTATAAGTACATACATTTGCATATGTTCTGCGATATTTTTACTTTATTTGGAATGAATAAGTATATAATTTTGTAACAAAACGCACTTTCTGTTTTTTAAAACAAAAGTAATTTTATAAATTTTTCTTATGGATGAGTCTCCAATTTTTCTTCAACCCATTATGTAATGTCGTTATATTTCTATAAATAACATTCTAAGTAACAAATTTTTCATAACCTTGAGTCTGAGGAATCAATTGAATATCACATTGACGAATGTAATCGTTAAATTTTTAATTTAAAATATTGAATAATAATAAATCACAAAATGTAAATGGAAGGCGATAATATCATTTCTTTTCTTCTCTACTTGTTGAAATATCAATTTTTTATATTTTTAAATCTCGAATCAGCATCGTTATGCTGTAGAGATCTAAACGCCAGCTTTCTAACTTAATTAATGCTGAATGTGGTTTTATTTCTGATTGATGTCAACGTTGATCCCGATGTCAGGTAAATAAAAATGGGACTTGAAATGTCCATGTTAAACGGTAAATGTTCCAGCAAGCAGAGTTGAAAATACAGAGCAGCATTATTTCAGCAAGCCATCATGATTATTTGCACGTTTATTACTCGAAGGTAGTGCTGTTTAATGGATACGGAGTGCAACGGCGATACTCCCACACTACAAAGCAGAGAAGGCCGGAGAGAAACTCCAGAGATCACGCGCATTTATAAGACGAAACGCGTGACTCGACCTACGACGGCGACGTTACCGGAGTCGATAACGGCGGAAGGGAAAGCCAATGGCAGAGGAAGCTCGAAACGGAGAGATGAAGAAAAGAGAGAGAGAGAGAGAGGGAGGGAGGGAAAGAAGAAACGAGAGCGAGAGAATCTCGGCTCTCTCGTGGAAAACGACGTGCACCGACAACGTCGTCGCTAACGGCCGTAAATGGACGGTCGTTGAGGAGGAATACGGTGAGAGAAAGAGGCAGAAAGAACAAGAGAGACCAGGCCAGATGGATGAAGACGGTGGCAAGATGGGGAAGGAGGCGCGAGGACGGCAGAGAGAAAAGAGAAAGAGAAAGAGAAAGAGAAAGAGAGAGAGAAAAAGGAGATACCTTTATTACTCGAAGAAGAGCGACCGGGAAAATAGAGAGACAGGTCGTCTTCGCCCATGGCAGCCTGCCAGGAGCCTCGCGGGGGAGACGCGAAAGGACTCTCGGTTGTACAACGAATGGAACTCGCGCGGTGTGCACGCGGGAGGGATGGTGCAGCATACGGTCCAAGGGGCACGCGCATCGCGGTATTGCCCCGAGATCATTTTCTATGCAAAATAAAATATTGCAAATACGACGGAAACGGTCACATTGCACACGTGCACGTACGGGTAGAGGTGAAATGGTAGAGGGAGATAGAGAGGAGGGACTTCGTTTTTTTCTTTGGACAGGAAGAATGCCGCGAAGTCGATCCTTTGCGAAGTCGAAGTAGCGAGGAACACACGTGCGCAGACGTTGAAACATTCGATATCGTGAATTTGATATTTCCCTGGGGGCGCACCACCGCCATACGTATTCCCGCCTATTTCCGCCGCTGTTTCGGTGGATTCCGGATTACCCAATCGGTCACCAACGGTGGTTTTAAAATATACAGAGCGTGCCGGAAGTCCCTCTTTCTCACTTCCCGCAGCCGCCCTATCTATCCATCCCTCTCGTTCCGGGAGTTTCTCGCTGAATTCAAAGTCGATTCATCTTTACGGGAAATTCGATCGAAGCCCATCGCTTGGGCACAACTTTTTAATTTTCAACTTGGTAATTAAGCGTGGGATTAAAACTTCGTTGAAATAAAGTCCCCTCGGGATTGATTGTGAAATAAGCTTTTGTTAGCCATTCGCACTTGAAAAACTTAGTCCGCATCGGCTCTTTAACGGCTCTGCGATCGGACGCTTTGTAAAATTTTCGATAAGAGGATATGGACTCACTGCGTATTAAAGGAATATGCATGCAATTTGAGCTGAAATAAATTCCCCTCGAAAGATGTGTTCCGCGAGAGGAGAGATGCGATTCATTGTGATACTTGACCGTGTGATTAATGGCGCTTTCTAAATTTATGCAAAACCGTAATCGCACATCTATGTCGTCGTGTAGAGGCGACACACGAGAGCACGGAAGGGTTAAAGATCGAAGCGTGCATTAATCACGATGATTAATACGTCGTTTTACGTGGAAGGGCGAACACCTCCAAGTTACACATTAATAATCACACTTATTTCGTCTGAGCGTATAATTAATAGCGGACAGAATGGAACAGATTAGGCAGGACTGCTGAAAATTACGTGATTCCGCAACAAAAACTTTCCGCAACTTTGGACATGTAAACTTATCGAGGAAAGGTATTTCATTTTTATTCTGCATTATATTGTACACATAGAACGAAATTAGTATCAAATCAATAATCACTGTTTCATATACAAACAAAAATATAAAATCTTTTTTGAAGAGTTTAATAATCTTACATTTTGACAAAAATTTCATGTTTTTATTCCATTATTGTAATCGTCACCTAAGATCTCGATACGTTTCTTATATTGTTTTGTTTCTTATTATTATTATTAACAATAGTAATATTTAAAAAATAATTATTATTGAGTAAAGATGAATATGTTGTAAAGAAAACATTTTCTATTGATGTTAAACTCAGTCCTTGTTCAAACTTTTGTGTTAAATTTTTATCATATCTACATGTTAATTTAACATGTGATGTCGTGTTACTTCAATATTTTGGGTTAAATTCAACATTTTTTAGGCCCATTTTTACAATATACGTATGGTTAATCAAAACAATGAGGTTGATTATAACTTAAAAATTAATTAATATGTACTCTCATAAGCTCTTATGATTAAATAAGTCAAAAGTTACGCGTTTACATACATATAATCTTTAGTTTATTTAATCAGAAGTTTACTTAGTTTATTTAACTAAGTTTATGAAAGATTGTACGTTAATTAATTTTCTAGTTATACATATAATCTAATTTTTTTGTTATCATATATTATGAATATGGGCCTTAATGTTAAACTAATTATGGGTTAATTAGTAAAGAACATAAAAATAATGTAAATATAAATGTAAATTCCAAGATAAATAAAAATAATGAATAAGTGTCAACATATTAAAAATGTTCATTTTATTGAAGAAATATGCTTCCACAATTTGTTTCCTAATTGTGTCAAAATGTTACATTTCTCATGTTAATTTTTTACATAATATTTGTGTTACTTTCTGGCATCTTGTGTTAAATTAACACAAAATTTCCAACTGTGTATATTTTTTTTTTCTGAAACTATTTAACATTTATTCATGTAAAGAAAAGTAAGTTATGTCTGTTTAAGATTATTCCTTAAAGGTTTTATATTTTTGCTTATGTATGATACAATAATTGTATCATACTAATTTTTTGTGTAACATAAACAAATTATCTTTATATCTATTAATATGTGGATTGAGGATAAACTGAAAATGCGTCACACGTCGGAAAATTAAATAAATGCAATTGAATAATAACATGAAACATGAGCGCAAAATTGTAATACAATATGAACGCACTACACCCGACATTCCGCATTCTTGGTAGCATAAATGCAATTCATCTCAGCCGCCGGGTGTCAGTTATCGTTAGCAGCCTGCCCAGGTCGGCAATATAATCCCCGTTCGTTTCCACAATCCATTCAAAGACATAATCGCCGGCAAGCAGAACGATAGCACGCCATTGCTCGGGCATTATTTCGACAGTTTACAAACTCTGATTTCCCTCCCCGTGGCCGTGGGCTTCTGAAATACCGCGACTCGTGCTATCACGATTTTCGGCTGCGCGCACACGTGAACGCACCATTGGTCGGATAATGACCGATTTAGACGTGAATGGAGAAACGATCGTCTGTAAAACGACGCGTGTTACTGGAACGATCAAGCGGGAACGGAGATTTTATTGTTCAATTACACCGAGCGAGAAGTTCGTTCATACGGAACACTTGCTCTTACAATTAGATATGAAACGCATTTCTCTTGTTAGTTATTAATCCTAATTGGTATTCGCTCGAAATTTTCTTAATTGGGTTCGCTAGTCCACTGTACTCGATAAAACTTTAAAGTATCTTTGTTTAAAATAAACATAAAATATTTATTTTTATTTTGAAGATCAAAATCAGAAGAGGGATGTAACATAAAATTATAGGTTAAAGTTGCCTATTATTTGAGATACTTTTTTTTAAAGGCTTTAATAATAATTTATTTAATTTATACCATTAACTCTTATTTTTATATCCAAATTATAGTAAATATATTTGAGTTTCATCACCAAAAGTTAGCAATCGATAATAATTATACTTTGTTTTATACGAAATTTTTTATCAAAATTGCTGATTTTGCTAATTCAAAAAAAAAGGTTCCTAATATGAGAAACAAAGGTTTTTTTTATATGAGATGGGTCTTATCTACTTGGACCTTACTAGGTTCAAATTAGGCTCCAGACTCAAAATTTAGTTGACCAATCAAATGGCGCTCTTTCGATACTCAAAAACTTTTGTACGTGACATTTTTCTCCAAAATCTATTTTCTTCGAGATATTTTAAAGTCTCAGTGCTAATACTGAAGGTTACAACTTTCAAGCCTCATAATTCGAAAGTTCTCAATGAAAAACTTTATTATAGTATTTTAGAAAATTCTCGAAGTCAGAATATGCAATAATAAATGGGGATTTTTTGAGTGTCTCATATTATGAGTTCCACGCTTTGCGGTTTCATCGCCAAATTTAATATTTATAATTAAGCAAATCATCTTTAAAGACTCATCTCAATAAATCTTGACAACATCCAATTTCAAAAAAATTTTTTTTCAATGATTGCACACATGATCTAATAATGAATTTTCTACTAAATAGATTTCACCCCAAGAGGAATAAGTTTATGATGGTACCAATCACATACGTTTATTAATGTAGTAGAAACCTCGCTATCTCTCATATTAGGAACCTATCCCGTAATAGGCGACTTTACCCTATGTAAGACTACGAAAAACATTTGTTATAAACAAGTTTTCACAACGCTGGAGATTTGGCGCGTGTAATTGAAAAAATATCCAGTCAACTGGATCTGCGAATATCAATTAGAATTAATAGGATACTTGCGTATTGTACAGTACTAATTGGTAAATATTAATTAACACTAGATATTATTTGATGAGGAAGGTAGAGGTTTCGTATTGTTCGTCAATTTTGAGATTTAATTTTGTTTCCTAGAATATAAAATTGGAAGTTAAATTAAATTAGAAAACACTGCAGTATTGCCATTTATTATACGTCATATATATAGATACATTTCGTGAAATTGCAACGAGACACTTTGGTCGCGGTTGCATCAACGAGAGGAAGGCATTTGTACATGCCATGCCGTGAGGCGACCGAAACTCCGATCGTGTCTCGAAATTCGAATAATGATCGAAGCAGCGCGGCAAGGCGGGACACAACGGGACGGCGAGGCTTCGGAAACGAGATCGAGCGGAACGGAGCCGTGAAGCGAGCGGAGAACGGGCGGACGGTATGTAAAATCGCGGAAAGGAGAGGCGGATGACTTCGTGCCGAACGGCACGGATAGGTTATTCGCAAATGGAATACGTATAGATTGCACCCGCGCGCGCGCCCGGATTGGGGACGGTGATCGATGGATGGTGGGTGGATTGGCTTCACCGGGATCGACCGTTAGGAGATTGACCTCTGTCAGGGGTTTCTATTACGACGTCCTCGAGTCCTGTGGCGTACGAAGGAACGAGGGTCGTACTCTCCCCACACGAATCCGCACAGCTTTCTGCGGGAATCCCTCGCCTCCCTTGCATCCCTCCCTCGTCCTCCGCGCCGTACGGCCCGTCTCGATTTACGCCCGCCGATTTTCACGCCCGCTCCCCGTCAATCGGATTCCCCCGATATATATTATGCGCGCAAAAAAAAATTTGACGGCACGAGCTAACTGAAAAGGACGGAGTTCGTAAAAGACGGAGTCTCACGCGTGTTCCTTTATCCGTGGATTTGTGAGACTTGTGAGGATTGGGTTTCTTGCCGACGTCGCTTCAAATGGACGCGTTGATGCTGGAAGAGGAGGAGGACAGGAATAAATGGATCGTATTAAAAAATACGGCAATGACTCGGCAATGAATCAGATGTGTTACGAATAAAATTATAGGTGATGCTCTTTCAATGCACGTTTTTCACGGGATAATCTTTAATTTTATTATTGCGTATATTATAATATGTATAAAAGGACTTGAAGAAGGAAAAGGAGGAGAGGATACTTTTCTCCGGTACATTACTTCTCGCAGTGTTTAAATTCTTACAAAAAGTATTGGTTATTAATTTTTCTTAAATCATTCATAATATATTCAAATCTTAAAATTAAATTAAAAAATATTATCCAATGAAAATCGACGCATCTATTTAAAGCATAAGAGGGAAATATGTACATATGGGTCTAGTCGTCAAAAGGCTGTGTAAGATAGATTTAAAAATAAGAGAAGGCAGTATAAGCGATAAAGAATTATGACGTCACTTTATTACAAACGTGTTATGTTTAAAACGTTTATGTTTAAAACAAATGTGTTAAAAATATTTTTTAACACTACCTTATTTAACCAAACACTTGTGTTAAATATGTTTTAAACGTATTTAAAAGAAATGTTTAAAACACGTTTCCTTTTTAAAAAAAAAGATACAACATAGATTGTAGTATTTATATTTGTATGCTTATTAATATTTGTATATACTGTTTATTTCGCGTAAATATTATAAAAAGATGGGATTTCTCTTCTCCTCTTTTTACCTCAAGGAGACATGTTTAACAACATGTAGTTTTTATTCCTGCACTGCATATGGTCATCTGAGCACCCATCAGCCTTTGAGATTATTCCTGAGGGTGTGCACGATATCGCTATTCGAGAAATAAATTTTGCAGAAACATGGCGTTGTATTGTAGGCTTTTTTGTTACTGTTTGTTATTTCTTATAATTTTTTACTTTTTTACTTTTCCTCGTTTTATAAATCATAGAAAATGTTAGTTTTTTCAAGTATGAATAATACGTAGCGTCATTGTATTTTTACCTTGCGATTTGAAAATTATTGTAATTAGGCTGAAGAAGGCTAAGTAGAGCCGAAACGTACCACGTAATAAATATTGTATTATGTTGTTTTGAAGTTGTATTGTAATTTTGGCTCGTGAAATTTTGACCTAATTTTCATATTATTGTGTTTACAAGGATACGAGCGTGTTTTGAATTTATTACTATTATAAAAAGAATTATCTTATTTATAAAATATGAGTTTTAACAATATTCAAAATATATATACGATGACATAAAAATTGTATCTTTGGTTTTATAATTCAGATTTTAATATTCATATTTCTATTCAGTTCAGATATTGATAATTTGTAGCAATCAAATAATATATTATTTCTTATTGGAATATAATGAATATTAATTTATATATTAAATTTATTTTTTAATATTTACTTGTTTTTATTATAAAAATTAAAATTTTAATTTAA